>OX632360.1:1335550-1380927 GCA_951751655.1 Ophion costatus | reverse complement strand
CATCGCCCAGGCTGCTCGTCCACCTCCTGGTATGGACGAGAGGACCGAGCGATGAGGTTTGGCTGCCAATGTGGCCATTCTTGGCAGGTACCCGCTTTCCAATTTTACATTTTGCCCCGTGCAACACGGAGAACGGATAATTACCGCGAGACGAAGCGTGCAATTCCCAATAACGCAAAGTTTAGCCCCATCGAGGAAATCCCCCGGAGGGAAATAAAAATACGAGAAAACGCGAGCGTGGCAAATAAATGATGAGCGCGATCAAACACAGCGGTGGGAGTACCGGACCACTCCTCCTTTTCCGACACGCAGAAGACGCGATTCTCACGTTGTTGCCTGATACGACAATTCATTTGGGTTGGCCAAGGCAACGAGAGAAATCGTGGCAATGGTCCCGGAGGTGCAATCGCGCTAATGGATTTGCCATTGAGAGGATAGTGCCCAGGCCGGGCAGGAGAAACGCCCTCAATGAGGGACATCACACGCAACTTCGTTTTCTTCGACTGAAATATTTTGCTAGATTTTTTATTTATTTTTTATTATCCTCTAGGTCTACTGGCTTTTTTTTTGCTTTCTAGTCAACTCATTTCTGACTTAGCTAAATGTTTGTTTCAAAATCGTTTATTTAAAAACCGTTTATATAAAAATCGTTTATTTAAAAATCGTTTATTTAAAAATCGTTTATTTAAAAATCGTTTATTTAAAAATCGTTTATTTAAACATCGTTTATTTGAAAACCGTTTATACAAAAATCGTTTACTATTTAAAAATCATTTATCGAAACATCGTTTATTTAAAAATCGTTCATTTAAATTTAGTAGAGAAAGTCTTCAAAATAGATTAACTATTTACTGTAATAAAATTATGTACGTGATTTAAATGCTCTAGGTCGCTGAGGGAGCATATGGGTTTTGAGGGGTCTGCATGAGCTTGAAATTTCGAAAATACGATTTTTCTTTTAATTGTCGAATTTTCGTAACTTGAATTTGCAACAGAGAATTTGGGAGGATTCTGTGAGTTTATCACATTTTCTATCGTACGACCAAACGATTTTTTTCATATGTTTATCTATTTATTAATAAGAAATAATTGAAGTTGTTTTTTGTATCGAAAATTAAACTTCTTTCTACAGCTTGCCATTTTCGTAATTCTCGAAACTTCATAAAGTAGTTTGTAAGAAAGTTTTATTCTCATACTAAAAGGAGATTAAAAAAAAAACATTTAACATTAACTCAGTTTCCAGAAGCACCTACACCGATGGCCATGCAGCAACACTTTCTTTAAACAACAATAACTCCGTTGTTTATCGATCATTCGCAATTTAAAAAAAACTCAGGTTTGCCAAGACTATTCATGAAGAGTTTGTAAGATCCCGACCTCGTCATCCTAATACTGTCATCGCAAAAAAATGTTTAAAATCTCCCAGTTTTTTGGGGAAATTTCTGCAGACTCGTTAGTAAAGAAATGTATGGATAATTTATCGTTGTGTAACCTTAAATGATAATTATATATCGTAAACATAATATAAACTTAAATCATAAAGTCGAATTGTCAAAAAGTTCACGTACTCAAAGTATCAATAAATAATTCCCGGCGGACATTATCCAAATTGCTCCCCGCGATTTATTCTTCGAAAAAATTCCTGAAGAATTCCGTTTGTCGGCCCGATTGTAGGTGATCCGTTAACAAGTTGCGCCTAGGTGTATCAGTCGAGAACAGCTCATTTTTTGGATAAAAAAAAATTAAATATAATTTTATACAAAAATTACATCTTCTACAAAAATTCTATAAAATTCGACAAAAAATAATAGAAAAATTTCGATAAATTTCTACAAAAATTAGGCATTTGAAAAAATATCATCTGAAGACACTGTAATTTTTTTCGTGTAAAAATATTTTATCAAAACCGATTTACAGCCGAAGATTGGGGCGATCAATGCCCTTCTCAACGAGATTATCTAATATGAAAAAATCAAACAGACGTCGTTAGCATATTAGTTCATTTTATGACTAATCAAAGGAACGGGAATATCAAATTTACAAAAAAATGCCGCGTGTTCAAAATAAGAGTCTAGATTTAGGCGAAATCAATTGGCACGTTTCGTTAATCAAGTCAAAAGTATAAATCGGGAAAAAATTATTCGTCCGAATACTATATTTTTACATGTAGAAAAAGCCCTAAAAATTTCCGAAAAATCGAGACAGTACTTTTTGAGATATTTTGCTCACCGACTTTGAAAACGTACTTTCGTGAAAAAAGCGTTCAAAATGTCTAACGACGCTCCGAGCGTTCCGACGGGCATCACATAGCAGCCTGTAAGCCTGTCCATTTTGATCCTATCGCGTTGAAATTTCCAGGTAACATTTATAAGGTGGATACACTGTCAAAATATATTGGTTTTGGAAAAGGTGACTTTTCGACTTTTACAACTAAGCGTGAAATCGGAAATTTAAATTAATAAAAAAGTAATAATAAATACTAAAGAAAAAATATATCACCCTTAAAATAAATAATACATAATAAATAAAATAAAAACGCCCCTCAATATGAAAAAAAAAAATCGAAAAAATTGAAAAAACGTAATATATCGATAAAACGAACGATCAAAATGTCGAAATCATTTTTGAATTTTTACTTCCAAGTATGCCTACCCTTCGAGCGAATAATTTCCCATTCCACGTCTTTTTCTCGCACGTGCTCGTCACTGCGACTGTTCGGTTGGAGAGGGAAAACAGTCGTTGAGATTCCCGAGGCGTAAAATCGTTTTCTCTCCCTCTCTCTTTGACAGTGGCCCTTGACAAAAGGACAATTCACAGGAGTAGCTCAAGAGGCAAGAAAGAAGAGGCGAGTGACTTCATTTTATATTTCATAAACTCGACGAACCCAACGCGAAAGATCGTCGAGGCCCAAAAGGGCCCAAGTTCGAAAAATCGGCTGGCCAAATTGCGTCGTTTCGTGCCCTTTTCACGGTCACCCATCGCGATATTACCCGACGCCGTTTGACTCGCGAGAATATCGCCATTGTTCCTGCCGCGACGTTTAGGGCCTCGAACGAACAAACGTCAGGCACCTGCGACAATGCCGGCATCAGGTTACGCCACCAGGGGTCACCAGGTGGAGTCCTTTTGCTTCCTCGGTCGCACGCAAAAGCGGAAGGAAGCCAAAGAGAATCGAGGACGGGACCGGCCCGTTCAGACGACTTCTATATCGCGATGATGATTCTTCGCCGGGAAGGGAAAGAGGGCGAAACACCCCTCTTGACTATGCACCCCGAGAGGGTTGGGGGAGGCGTTCCTCCTGTCCGCCGATCTCAGTCGCCGCGAGCAAAAATCTTCCATTGTCGTCACAACGAATCGCGCCGTCCTTTGTATTACGAGAGCGGAAGTTGGAAATTACCGGGCTGCAGGGGAGAGATTTTTTCTCACGATCGCAGGTTTCGTCTCATATATATATATACACACATTAATGACAAATATAATTTCGTATCGGTTGCTCGGGTGTCCAAAAATGTTGTACAAAAATACTCTCTATTTGTTATCAATATGTTTTTATTTGAAAAAAAAATTAATTTTTAATTTGTTCTCTAATTTTAATATATATTCGGGTGGTTCGAAAAAAAATTATTTTTTTTTGCTGTACTCAACGGAAAATGTTACTACGTTATGAAAAGTAATTCATACAAAATTTGAGACGTCTCAATACATTTTAGGTAGTGCTCAAACGACTTTCAATTTTTTTTTTCAATTCTTCGTCGACTTTTTTCTTCATTTGTTTTCTTACTTCAAAACAACATATTACTCCAAAAAAACGCGCATACTTGTTAGACTTCCAGTGATGTAAACACCGTGTTCTCCTTCATCAAGTGGTTGATATAATTTTCACAACCGAATTACATGTATTGATTTTTAATTCATAAATAAAAATTGTTTATGGTAAAAATATATTGAAATAAAAATTGTGTGTTGTTACAGAAAAAATGAAATCAAGACTTACATTGGATCGCGCACTAAGATTTTCTGCATCGAGATAAAAAAAAAATAATGCTCCGATAATCATGAAAAACAACATGAAAAAGCCTGTTTAGAACCCTTAAATTTTGCAAAACTTTCGTTTTCTTAACATACTTCAATCTTCCGTTGAGAAAAAAATTGATTTTCTTAACCACGCTAATATATATATATATATAATAATAATTTGAATATATATACACATGTATATGTATACATTAAACATCAAATACAAATATTTGAATGAAAACAGAAAATAAAATTGAAAATAATGTTTAAAAATTACAATTAAAATAAAGACGAAAATGATAACAAACGAAAAATAGTTCTGTACATCATTTTTGGAGACTCAAGTGAACGATACGAAATCATGTACATGTGAAATTCGTGTTGCTCACTCGAGACTCCACAAAAGATGTACAAAAATATTTTTCATTTCTTATCATTTTATTTTTACTTTAATTTTAATTTTTTAACATTATTTTCAATTTTACTTTCTGTTTTTATTCAAATATTTTAATGTAATGTTTAATGTAACATGTATATATGTAGCACGAAGTACAGTATGCAAACGGCAAAATGGACTTTCGATTTTGTCAAGTCTAGAAAATATAAACTCTTAAAAAGTTGAAAAAAGCACCGCAATGAATAAAATTCCCCTCGAAAACATTGTATTCGTTTTATCTTGCCAAAAAAATTGCATTATGCAAGTGTAGCACAAATGTTGTACACAAATTGTCAAACCTTAGAAATGTTCTTTTTCGAAATGTTTTATTTTTATCAAAAGAATCGATTTTGGCCTGTGTAGTAAGTGTATATTAAAAACAATATCGTATTATACATAGTATATTATTATTGAAGTATATTATTTATACTGTTTTTGTTTTATCTTGCAAATAATAATTGAAACACTATTTTGCCACGTATTTTGGCCTTGTGTGAATTTTCGTGTCGATGAAAAATTCGAAAATGTATTCATGCCTTCTTCCATATCTATATATAAATAAATAAATGAATAAATAAATAAAAACATTTAAAAATATATATAAATTAATAAATATTCATAGATATAATTGGATGTATATATAAGGGCTCTTCCTTCTTTTTTCTTTCGATTCTCAACAGTCTTGTGACTTAAGGCCTTAGGCCACAGTAACGGGTATAAAATCATGGGCGAATTTAACAATTATTTTCGTCTGAAAAAGTGATTCACTCGTAAAATGAACACATCTATTTAGTATGAATATCAAGCTGTTAGAAAAAATATATATATTTTTTTCTATGCACAAAATGGCTGAATACTAATATTTTATTTTGTTATCTTTTTTTTAGGCGCCCCGCGGCGTGATATTTAGCATCCACAATGTTTGGCCTAGAACAAAAAACAAAAATTCTCGTCAATCTACATTAGAATACCTAGAGAAGTACGTACGGAATTTAAAAAATATTGTTTTATTTAAATGTTGTAGGTATTTGAACTTAAGAAGTGAATTAACAGTGAAAAATTTCGTCATAACTGCTCAAAAACTGCTTATAAAATGAAAAGTTTTCGATTAATCAGAAATTCCGTAGGTACTTCTCTGCGAAATGCAATTAGGAACATAACTTTCAAATTTCAAGGAAACCGAGTGAAAATTGTTGAAGTTATTTGTCACGCCAATTGGAAAAAAGCTGTTTCGAGAAGTTTCGAGTAGGCGGCCATTCTGTACATCGAAAAAAAAATTCCTACAGCTTGATATTCATACTAAATAGATGAGTAATTAATTTTATGAGTGAATCACTTGTTCATACGAAAAAAATTATTAAATTCGCACATGATGTTATACCCGTAACTGTGGTCTAAGGCCTTAAGGTAGAATATCGGCGTGACAGGCTGAAAAATGAGGTATTTTTTGGGATTTTTTTTTTTTTAAACGACTCGATCAAATTATTTGAAATTTTGTGTATTAATTATTGAAGTAATGAAGCATACAAGGAAATTTTTTATTTTATTTTTTAGTATATTTTATTAAGCAGAGGGCCGGCCGCAAAATGGCGTCTTAAAAAAGACTCCCCTACGGATGACAGCATAAGTGCCACAGCAAGCATCTGAAATAAAAAATTCCAAAAGATTATTAAATTATAATAGTATAGCTATCGCAGCACCGTAGGAAACCTGAAAATTTTGATTAGAAAAAAATGGCGGCATTTAAAAAAAAAATCGATTTTTATACAAAAATTTTGCAGTAAATTGTCAATAAAAAAAAAGTAGACAATAAAAAAAAACTGTACGATGCGACGATAGCGATAAGTTTTCTGAAGAGAATCCTTTTTGAATGAAGTCGATTGGACAAAATTTGGCAGCGTTGTGCTGTCAACCAGGTCAAAAAATATGGTTTCGAGAAAAATGCGTTTAAAGTTTTCAGAGAATAAAATTGAATGATGTAGCTTAAATATTACTATAAAACAAGTTCTTAACGATTAGTCTGCTATCCCTGGACTATATGGAAGCTCTTTGCGCCCAGCAATATCATATCCTTTTTCCACACTGATATTCCCCCTTAAGGATATACACTGCATTATTTGGCTCGTTCCTCACTTGCTCTCTGTGGAAATGGCTTTGTGCACCTTTCCCGCATATGACGACGAGACTATTAGTCGACCAGAGAGAGGGAGAGAGAGAGAAAGAGAGAGAGAGAGAAAGAGAGAGAGAGAGAGAGGGAGACCCCCGCGAGAGATCCGATTATATTGTGCGCTCGATGCATCATAATAATGCCTCGCGCAAATAATAATGGGACCGAGTTCGTTACGAGGTCTGCTGCGCCAGCAGCGTATACGGGTACGTTTCATTTTTTTTCATTTCTTTTCTCTTTCTTTTTTACTCGAATCGACTTTGGTAGGCACGGACGTAACGAACGCGCGAATGAATGGGAAAAGACTGCACGAATCGTCGAGACGTAATTTCTTTCATGTGTTATAATGCCTCTGCACGTTGGGAAATGTGTGTGTGTGTGTGTGGGGTGCACTTTGAGCCTGAGAGGCAGAAGATACGACGGTGAGAAACCGACGAAGTGTATGGAGGCTCCGACGAGTTTTGGAGAATCGAAAATCGTCCGTGATGCCCATTACCGCGAATTAGAAACAAATTGGAGAATGTTCCACTTTATTGTATACCTTTATGCGAGGGAAACATGATTTTCATGATTAAAAAAAATATATATTTCTTCACGTTTCTTAAGATTTGGGGTATTTTTTATTAATACTTTTTGCTGTGATATAGTATTTTTTTTTGTTTTATTAATCTTCAAAAATGACGGAGGTATGGCACTGTCTTCTAAATGGATTGCGGCGGATGTTGTCAGACGGCGTGGCACGTAGCGTCGGCGGAATTAATGTGAAAAAACCAACCAATGGATTATTCTTTCATCAACACTCATACGCAGAATATGAACCAAGAAAAATTAAGAAATGTTGAAAATCGATGAAATGGTACGCTTTGAAACAAAAAGATTGAATTTTCTGAACAATGACTACATTTTTCAATAAAAGAATACTTTCGTTTTTTTAAAGAATATTCAGGGTCACGTTTTAGACAATAAGTCTAAAAAGATTTATACCAAATTTCATCGGAATCGGTCGATTAGGTTTTTAGCTTTACGTCACGCTAGTTGTGAAAGCTCAGTTTAGCTCTATTTGAGCTCTATTTTTTTAGCTCTATAAAGTTCTATTTAATTTTTTTAGCTGTATAAAGCTCTATTTAAAAAAATCGTGAAAATTAGAAACAAAATTCCTCGCCCGAAGGAATCGCCCCCCACCCCTCTCAAAGGACACCATGGTGACCGAAAAAGGTAGTTTTTTCCGAATGTTTTTTATCTTCTAGATTATTAATTTGGGGTTTAGAAAACAGATATGTTAAAGCATACATTGCATTTTTTTCATGTAAATTTGTATTTAAAAAATAAAAAATCAACAACGCTATTGATGTATAATAGAGCCTCCGTATAAAAAATGTGTTCCCAAGGTCGAATCAATAAGTTGACAATGGTTCGTCTGAGAAACGAAAATGAAAAAGTTCTATAATCTATATAAATGTAGTTCTCGTTGAACAAAGCCGTTTTTGAAAAAAAAAAACAGTCACACAATGGCAGGATTTAAAAAAAGTGTAATTGGGGCGAAATTTTTACGTACATTCGGACACTTAAAAAAGACTAAATTAAAAAAAAAAACGTCTGCGTACAACGATACCTACTGCAATTACAGACATTTTGTTTCTTTTTTAAATTGAACATCGGACTAGAGTTATGATTACGGCCAGATAGAAAATATGTTTTTTTTTCTTTCGCTTAAAATTTTACGCGACATTTTTTTCATATATTTTTCAATATGTGGAAACGCAAATATGTTAAATATACAAAAAAAAAAACGATTTTTTCACCCATTATGGTGGTGTTCCGCCTTAAGGCGTCTGCACGAGCTTGAAATGTCAAGAAACAGATTTTCTTTATCGTACAATCTTATGGCCTAAGGTCTTAACTTCAATTTGTAACAAAGAATTTGCAAAAATTCGAAAAACTGAAGGAGTTATGACGATTTTTGTGAAGCCCACTGCACAAAGACGAACCGCTGCGATCAATCCTTTTTTCTTTTGCCTTTTTTTCGAAGACTATCCTTTACCCGAGGGTTCGAGTCATATCTCGAGGTCTACCCGTCCGATTCCCTTCGAATTCGGACAAAGTATAGATTATCATATTTTTTATCATATCACTCGATGATTTTTGCACACGTGTATCCATTTGTTGATAACAAATGATTAAATTTGTATTTTTTGGTAGAAAATCGAACTACTTATTCTACAGCCTCTCGCTTTCTCATTACCATAGCGAATTGGGTATCGAATTTTTCGAACTATAAACAGACCTCGTGACGTCAAGTGGTGACTGTCCGGACGAGATCTGGCAAAGATGGCGTCGAGACGAGAAGACGAGAGAAGAGTCTTCCAATGTGTACGCCATCCAGCGAGTATATGCTTGATCTTCGCTTTGCCAAATGTGTCCGGTCGTAATAACGAGGCTGTTTTATAGGTACACATAAACGCATCTATGTATATATACGGAGGGGTATATAGAGGACAAGAAGAGCATGAAGCGCGGACTGCATCTCAGAGAGCTCTTTTAATAATAAGGCACGTATAAAAATACATGTATACATTTACACACACACACGCACTCACACACACACACACACACACACACACACACACACACACACACACACACACACACACACACACACACACACACACACACACACACACACACACACACACACACACACACACACACACACACACACACACACACACACACACACACACACACACACACACACACCCACACACACACACACACACACACACACACACACACACACACACACACACACACGCGCGCGCGCATCATTTTTTCTCTTTTGTGTAATCATTTCCCTCGCGATTTTTTTTACTGATGTAAATTGATTACGAAGTGCACTGTTGAGCAACAAATGAATGACCAACTGAACACTAACGTTGATGCCTTAGATTTGTATGAAAAATTAACAAAAATAGGTTTGAGAGGACCGGTCATTGAAGTTCAGATGATGAAAAAAGTAGGGGAGACCGGGGCGAAATGGTATAGCGGGGCATAATAGGACCTGGGCAAAATGGGACCGGGGCAAAACGGGTTTGTTTGGCGTAACAATTCGATTCGAACAATTTAATTGTTAATGAAATTGTTTAAATAATAATTTTTTATCATTCGGTTAGAATCTTCGCAAGTTTGGTGTAGTCTATTAATGCATTAATGACTGTGTGCCCCATTTTGCCCCAATTTGATATTCCACTCCTCTCTGTCCCATTTTGCCCCGGTCTCCCCTACTTACACTGGTCTAAGCGACTCCCAGTTCCTTGAAAACCTTTTGAGAGGAAAGTACATACACGAATGAGAACAAAACAGAAAACCATGATACAGGAAATGTTGAAAAAAGAATTGGAAAATTTTATTTTTTCGCGATGAAAAATCGATCGTAGAACAAGATCGGGGTGATACGGATAATTATTGGTACGAAGCATCTAGGTTTTTCTTTGGCCTGTGATTTTTTAGGCCACCCCTTATATAGGAATATATATAAAATCGACTACGAAGTTGATCCTCGAATGTCTCAAAAATGATTTGTTCCTATATATGTATTTGTGTATCGGGACGCGCGCTTCTCGACGATTGGTCGGTTCAGAACTGGGCGGACCTCGAACGCAATCGACTTTTCAGTTGCCGCTCGTGTTCGCGAGGGCCATACGGTAAACAGCTCTTGCACGAATCTCCACCGCGGGTTTTGCGGACGCGGAAAAGATGAGGGACAGAGCGAGAGAGAGAGGGTGTGTGTGTGCGTGCGTGCGTGCGAGTGTGTGTGCGAGTGTGTGTGTGTGTGTGTGTGTGTGTGTGTGTGCGAGGGCGTGTGTGTGTGTGTGTGTGTGTGTGTGTGTGTGTGTGTGTGTGTGTGTGTGTGTGTGTGTGTGTGTGTGTGTGTGCGTGCGTGCGTGCGTGCGTGTGTGTGTGTGTGTGTGTGTGTGTGTGTGTGTGTGTGTGTGTGTGTGTGTGTGTGTGTGTGTGTGTGTGTGTGTGTGTGTGTGTGTGTGTGTGTGTGTGTGTGTGTGTGTGTGTGTGTGTGTGTGTGTGTGTGTGTGTGTGTGTGTGTGTGTGTGTGTGTGTGTGTAAGAGAGAGAGAGGGAGAGAGAGAGAGAGAGGTCCGGAAAGGCTGATCACGCGACGCACGCACGCGCGGATGTCCTCTCATTCTGGTCCTCGGTTGCGTGGCCACGGTTGCGAGAAATTCTCGTAGCCGCGCCGCGGCCTCGGGAATTTCATTCCGGACGCTTGCATTCTATTCGTATATGCGGGAGAGCGGCCACGCTGTATCGTGCTCCATTCGTGGAGTGAATGATTTTTATTTTCTCTCTTTCTCTCTCTCTTTCTTTCTTTCTCTGACCTCCTCCCTCCCCCTCTCTCACTCTCTCGCTCACTCACTCTATCTCTCTTTCAATGACTTTGCTATTCCATATGATTTTGTATCAGGTTTTGATCATTCATTGAATTGATCGTTTTGCACGAGTTTCTAAAGATTTTGCACCAAAATATTTTTCATTTGCTATCATTTCAATTTTCTGTTGATTCTAATGTTTCAATTTTATTTTTAGTTTTAATTAAAACATTTAAACTGTTCATTTGTGATTTTAATTCTTTCGTTTTTAATTTCAATATTAGTGTGAGGAAAGTAATTTTAATTGTAATTTTATTATCATTTTTTTTAATTGTAATTTTTTCTATTTCATTTTTCATTTCATTTTTGTATTTTTTTTCTCACGAGGAGAGAACACCGATATTTGCGCTGCGTCTGTGCCTACTTTGCCTAAAGGTCATAGAGCTGAGGCCTAATACCAATATCGATCTATCAATCGATCGCTCTCTCTTTCTCGCACTTTCTCGCACTCTACATCGCAGTAATATACAATTGATTGCACAAATATGCAAATTTTCATTATGCAATAATACTAAAATATCGAGAATTTTAAAAAATCATAATGCAGAGTAAAAAAATCCCATAGTACACAAAGCAACCAGAAAATCATCATAAATACCAATAATCCAAGAGAAAAAAATATATATATAAATCTATATATAAATAAGTGCCAAAATATCAAAAAGCAAGCCACGACACAGCGAGAAAGACAGAGAGCATTGACTCATCGACCTCGAACGAAGTTTCCCATTAATTTCAAAACGCGACATTTTCCTCGTCCCGCGCAGTTTTTATTTTTCATCTCCCGACGGTGGAATCGCGTTTGACGAGCCTCGAGAGATACATTCTCACCGAGAGTTACGAGCTACCAAACGAGAAATTCAGGGAGAGATAACACGGAATAGGTTGCCCTTCTGTCTGTCAGAAAATATGCATACCTATGCACATTTATAGATATATAAACACATATACAAGGTGGCGCGAAAAGTAACGTCCAAATGTCAAATCTGGATGCCTTTTATCAACACCTATCCGACCACCCCCATCTATGTTCTACGATCTTTCTTCCTTTTGAAGATAAAGGCATTTAACATTTCATTTTCGAGATTTCCTGTGACCTCATTTTTTTATTCTTTCTCTCCTTTGTGTACGTACTTTTCTTTTAGAAAATTTTGAAAGCACTTTTGAGTCTTTTGAGTGTTTCATAGTATGAGTTTTTTTTAGTATGTATTTTTAGTATGAGTATGAGTGTTTTTTAAATCATTTTAACTCTAGTGACCGATCCTTTCAAACCTATTTTCGTTAAGGCCTTAGGCCACAGTAACGGGTATACAATCATAGGCGAATTTAACAATTTTCTTCGTATGAAAAAGTGATTCGCTCATAAAATTAATTACACATCTATTTAGTACGAATATTAAGCTGTTAGAAATTCGTTTTTCTTTCTTTTGTTACCTTTTCTTTCTTTTGTTATCTTTTTTTAGGCGCTCCGCGGCGTGAAATTTGGCATCCACAATTTTTGAGCTAGAACAAAAAACCAAAATTCTCATCAACCTACATCAGAATCCCTAAAGAAGTACGTACGGAATTTAAAAAATATTGTTCTATACAAAAGCTGTAGGTATTTGAACTTAAGGAAGCTTTCCAGTGTGACAGCCCGAAAAATCGCTGTTTTTCGCGATTTTTTCTTTAAAGAAAAAATAATCTAATCGGTCTGGTTTTTTTTTTGTATATTAATTGGCTATTGAAGAATACAAAACAATTTTTTAAAGATCGATTTATTTATTAATTAATATCTATAAAAATGATGAAACAATTGTTGCAGAAAATGTACTTGGATGTGGTGTCCACGTTGGGGGTCACAATTTTGATCTGAAACAAAAAACACAAAAAGATTATTGATCGGTATATAATTGGCTTTCGTGCTATGGAGGCTTTTTTTTTTTTTTTTTGCAAAAATGGCGCCGGTTTGAACAAAAAGTATCGATTTTAGCATTTTTTTTGGCAGTTTTTTTTACAAAAAAATAGGAAGATGTCAAAAAAAAAAGCTTCCATAGCACGATAAACAATGACGTTAAGAATATTGTGTAAAAAATTCAACTCGATAGCTTTAAAACTCTGCCCTCCAAGTTGGACGCCGTTTTGAAAAATGCTGTTTCGAGAAAAACGCGTTCAAAGTTTCGCTGTAGCTGTAGCGCTCCGTTGCCTTCTTCCAAGAAATGCTGTACAGTAACCGAAATAATCTGAATTTCGGCATGAAAATTTCAGGGAATATTCGGAAGAGTGTATACTATTCGATAAAGCAAAAAAAAAAAATCGATTTTTTGAAAATTTCACACTGGAAAGCTCCCTTAAGAAATGAATTTTCAGTGAAAAATTTCGTTACAACTGCTCATAAAATGAAAAGTTTTCGATTAATCAGAAATTCCGTACGCAGTTTTCTGCGAAACGCAATTAGGAACATAACTTTTAAATTTGAAGTAAATCGAGTGAAAATTGTTGAAGTTATTTGTCATGCCAATTGGAAAAATGCTGTTTCGAGAAGTTTCGAGTAGTCGGCCATGTGGCACATCGAAAAAAAATATATATATTTTCCAACAGCTTGATATACATACTAAGTAGATGTGTGATTCATGTTATGAGCGAATCATTTTTTCATACGAACAAAAATTGTTGAATTCGCACACGATTTTATACCCGTTACTGTGGCCTAAGACTTAACTTTTGATCAAATTCAAGACGTTTACGTTACTGCATAAATAAAAAATAATATAACAAATAATGAATTGGTAATTTCTTTTTGGCGCAACAGTGCACTTCGTAATGATAACACAAGTCAAAAAAAAAAATCGCTGGGACAGTAATCACACAAGAGAGAACAATACAGAATGCTTTTTTCTCGAAAGGTAAAAAGAACCGCAGAACATAGATGGGGGTGATAGGTATTGATACGAGGCATCTGGATTTTCCCTTTGGATGTCACTTTTCGGACCACCCTGTATATATATATATATATATATATATATATATATATATATATAATGTATTATCTATGTATTATATATATATTGGTGTGAGAGACACGCCCGCGAGTAGGACTGCAATGACAACGTGCACCGCGGGCGGCGCGTGACTTAGCACCCGGTTTATCTCCCCCCTCGAGCAAAGACACACGAAACTTGCCGACAGACGCGAGTGTTGAACGGAGATGAAAGACACGCGCGGATGCAGCGAAGGTATATAGTTGACACGCTCGTGAATTTGTGATGAACATCTAGCGTGCAAAGAGATCAGGAGAGAGAGAGAGGGAGAGAGAGAGAGAGAGAGAAGGCTTCCAATGAATTACAGGAATCGTCGAGATCCGGTCTGCGGCAATCTGATTATTATTTTGATCGTTTATCGCGCAGGACAACCGATAAATCGTGAAATCGAGCAACCCTCGACGAGGAAGAATGCTGTTATAAATATGTGTGTGTTCGTGTGTGCGTGTATGTATGGTGAATTTGTACGAACTTGAAAGTAATTACCGCAATATTAATTACGAATTTCTTGGTCAAGATTAAACCAGCACGGTATCACCGGGCGCGTGTAAAAATGTACGATCCCATTCTCCTGTACCCTACTGTAATAACAATGTGGCGACTGCGTCTGCATATCCCTTGTTTTTCAGAGTAAAATTACGGTGGCGGAATTGAAACAGGGTGCTGAGAGGATATCTACGGTTTTGCGAAATTTTCGCGGAGGGTTTTTAAACAGGTCGATTTTCAGTATTTTTTTTCGATGAGAGTTTCGGGATGACGAGGTCGGGATTTTTCACACAATTCGTACATGATCCCGCCTAGTTTGATTTTTTTTTTTAATGAAAAATATTGATAAACAATGAAGCTATTATTGTTTAAACAAAGTGTCGCGGTTTCTGTATGGCCAACCGCTGTAGGTGCTTCTGGCTACTAGGCTCACCTCGAATAAAAAATGAGAAATGTATTTTTAGTATAATAATGAAACTTTCGAATGGCTGGGTGCTTTTTCGAAATTGCTAAAATTATGAAAATCCTAAGCTGCAGAAGAAAGTTCGATTTTCTATTAAAAAAACACCACTTCAAACGTTTTTTCTCTGTCGAAATTTGAAGTGAATCGGAAGAATAGATTTTGAGATACGAGCTACATTCTTCCATGCAACATACTTTCGGGAAAAAGGGTTGATCGCTGCGGGGCGATCCGCCGTAGCGCAGTGGCCGTCTGATACTTCACAAAAATCGTCATAACCCGCTCAATTTTTGGAAATTTGACTAAATTTGTGTTGCAAATTAAAGCTAGGGTATAAACTTAGGTTATAAAACGATGTAAAAAGAGACTTGTCGAAATTTCAAGCTCGTGCAAACCTCTAAATATATAGGAAACCCTTTTATGTTGTAATAATTTTAGTATAGACCACGACGATAATTATAGTAATAATAATAATAATAATAATAACATTATTGTCGATGATGGTAACAATTATATATTGTAGTGATAATAATTATATATTATGATGATAATCATTATTAAGATCATTGTTATGACGATGATAACGATGATGATAATGATAATAATAGTTATTATCCTTGATGATGATAATCATAACAATCATTATTATTGTTGACGATGATAATAATAATCATTATCATTGCTGATGATGATGATCATAATAACAATCATTATTATTCTTGATGATGATAATGATTGTGTATTATGATGATAACAACCACAATTTTGATTATTAATATTATAATTGTTGTTATAGTGATACGAGTATAGGCATTCATTGTGATGGGTGTAGTTCCGAAAAGGACATACCTCCGATTAATCTGGAATTTCGTGTACCCATGTATTTGGACTACTGAATACGAATATGATAGTGAAAATACCTGCAAATTCGATTTTCGAGGTCAAAACTAACAAAAACTGATTTCTTGAAAAGTTTTTCTACTCTATTTGCATAAATGTTGATCCCAGAAAAAAAAATTTCCCACAAAAGTTGTAGCCTATGAAAAGATCTATCTTTTATGTTTTATATCGTTTTTGTTTAAGACCATTCTGTTTCGAGAAAAATCGGATAATGCTCCAATATGTAAATTCTGCTAAGCTTCATTAGCTGCGATATTTTCTACTTACGCACTTTACCGCGGGAAGACTGGAGTTTATTGGCGTTTGTTTGTTGTGTTGTATATTTGGGTTTGTTTGTTGTGTTATATGCTGTTTGGGTTTGTTTGTTGTGTTGTGTTTGCCACCGTTTGTTGTGTTGTGTGTTTGGAGTTGTTTGTCGTGTCGTTTGAGTTTGTTTGTTGCGTGCCTGAGTTTTTGTTGTTGTCTGCCGTGTTCGAGTTTGTTTGTTTGTCTTTGTTTAGCTTTGTTTGTTGTATTGTGTGTTCGGGTTGTTTTTTGGGTTGTGTGTTTGCGATTGTTTGTTGTGTTGTGTGTTTGAGATTGCTCGTTGTGTCGTTTGGGTTTGTTTGTTGTGTTGTGTGTTGTTTGGGTTTGTTTGTTGTCTTCTGTATTGTTTGTTTTTTCGTTTTGTTTGGGTTCGTTTGTTGTGTTGTGTGGCGTTGTTTGCTGATTGCGTATGCATATAGTGTTAATGATCAAACTGCAAACTTCCCGCGGTAACGAGCGTAAGCCGATAATATCGAAACTAATGAAATTTGGGAAAATGTACTTTTTGGAGCATTATCCCATTTTTATCGCAAGAAATTGGTTTTAGACAAAACTTGTATACACGATAAAAGATCAATATTTTTAAAGGCTACAACTTGTTTTTGCAAGTTATTTATTTATACACATTTATTCAAAGAAAATAGAAAAATCTTTTGAAAAATCAGTTTTTGTGAGTTCTGACCATAAAAATCAAATTTTCGGGTATTTTCACTACCATATTTGTGATCAGCGAGTAGAAAATACGAGTACACAAAATTCCAAAATTAGAAGTATGCCCTTTTTGGTACTTTATCCATTGTTATTATTATTGCTATTATTATTATTATTATTATTATTATTATTATTGTTGTTGTTGTTGTTGTTGTTGTTGTTATTATTATTCATATTAAACATGGTGATTATTATTAATATGGAATAATACACACGAAGGTTCAGCGAAAGCTCAAAAAGGCGGAAACCATTTACACTCACCCTCCAATTTTCAAAATCCCGACTGGGCTTTTATAAAACGGCGTGGCTCGCGTCCAAGTGCACTCATATGCGCGTATTGTCGAGTACGGTACTCGACTCTGGGCAGCGAGCTTCTTCATGCGAGCGAGTACACTCGCTCCTCCCTTGATTTTGGCTGCTGGTTGTCGATCTCTCTCCGCTCGTATCTCGCCAGATGTTTGCTGGTCCTCGAGCGCGTCTTAAACGCATACACGCGCGCGCGCGCTTTGGTCGCACGCGTGCTCCACTTGACGTCGTTGTTTTCTTTTTTTCCCTATTTTCTTTTTTTTTTTTTCGTGCCGTCCCTCCATCGTCACGCTTGCACACTCGACTCGAGGGACCTCCCGAAGTTTCGTAACTGTCACCAGTCAATGAGACGCGAGGCGACGATATAAGTACATGCCACGTTTTCAAGATACGGTGGACGAAAAAAAGAAATCGTCCTCTGTGCAAAGCATACGGGGAAAAGCGTCGAGAGAGAAAAAAAATGAACAATTTAGTCGGATGGAGTGATTACAGCTGACGGAAGGGTTGATGCTGAAGGGTCAGTTTTGAGAAAAAAAAAACGTTTTTCTGATTTGTTTTTGTTTAGTAGATTATTCATTTGAGATTTGGAAAGAAGGTGTGTTATTAAGCGTACGTTGAACTTATTTCGTGTAAAACTTTATTTAAGGAAATTAAACATTCACCTTGTTATTGAGGTATAATGGAAACTTCGATAACTTGGAAATGGTTGGTCTGAAAAAACAAAAATGAAAAAGTTTTGTTACCAACGTAGCTCTCGGCGTACGTAACCGTTTTTCGAAATAAATGTCACAAAATTGCAGGTGTTCAATGAAAAGTGCAATTTTGGTAAAATTTTTACTCATATTCGGGGGTTTAAACATATTAAACTAAAATAAAAAAGGGTCCGTGCAACGATGGCTGCTGCAATTGTGGAAATTTAGTTTCTTTAAAGTGAAAATCGGACTATTATAGCTTGAATATGTTTACTTAGAGAATATGCAATAAGAACGATTTTTTTAAACTTCTGACCGTGGGGTCCTGCATTAAGGGGACCGTGCAGGATTGAAATTTGAAAAAGGCGATTTTTTATTATTATATAGGTTCACAGTCTAGAGTCTTTATTTGCACTTTTATTTGCAACAAAGATTTTGAGGAAATTCTAAAAATTGAGCGAATTATGACAATATTTGTAAAGGAACAGATCGCCAAGCTGCGATTTATTTTTTTTCCTTTTTCTCGAACACCTTATGAAAGGGTGTAAGTCATATCTCAAGATCTTGAAGTCCGTTTGATTTCAAATTTGCGCACAGCATAGTTTGCAACATTTTCTATCGCATGACCAGATGCTGTTTATATATGTATATTTATTTGTTGAATTTTATTATTAGTTCATTTTAGTTGAATTTGTCGAAAAACGAACTTTTTCCTCCAGCTTGCTATTTTCGTAATTTTTCAAAACCCCAAAATACTATCCGGTCTTACGATACTTCTATTATTGTACAAAAAGTACATCTTTTACTTTTTAATTCGAGATGATCCCAGTAGCTAGAAGCACCCAACTGATCGGCCATGCGGCACTCTGTTTAAACAATAATAACGTCATTGTTTATCGATATTTATCAATTTAAAAAACCCAAACCTAGCAAGACTACGAATTAATTGCGTGTAAGCAATAATCTCGTCATCCCAATACTCTGATAACAAAAAATTCATGTTATTATTTTATTATTATAAATTTTTAAATTTATTTTTACTAAATGTATATTTATTAAAGTTATTATTATAAAAATTAATAATAATTCAGGGTTTGATCTGAGACCCATACATGTCTTATATCAATCGATCCAAAATTTTGCTCCCAACCCAAATGTTAGAGAAGCCATTTAGTTTTGGGACATCCTATACATGGAATATAGATTTGAAAATACAATGAAGGTAAATTATCAAAAACGATAGACCAGGTAGGCTAAGAATTTCGACCAGTACAGTCCGGGCGAAGCCGCGGGCCAAAGCTAGTACACAATATATATAGGTTACATTCATGTCATATATGGATATATTTACACTAATTATACATGTATTGTATGTCTATATGTTATAGTTCATTTATATTATTACAATTAGAAATACATAATTGATGGTCCCAGATTGGATTTGAAGAAGATACACACACACACACACACACACACACACATACACCCATACATATATAAGAAAACTGAGCGAGCACAATGACTAAATAAAGCGGACGAGCGTAACTAAAATGCGGCGAAACTCATCTGCCGCTCGTTCTCTCTCTCTCTCGCATTGAAAGTGTGAGAGAGAGAAAGAGATAGAGAGGGAGAGAGAGAGAGAGAGAGAGAGAGAGAGAGAGAGAGAGAGAGAGAGAGAGAGAGAGAGAGAGAGAGAGAGAGAGAGAGGGAAAGAGAGCAATACAATGCCTCGATACAATGATACCACACACACGCCCCCATCTCTCTGCTCGGTTGATCGCAAGGACCGATCCACCCTTCGAAACTCTTCTCTCCTCGATCCAACGAGTGAGGTGGTCTTCGTCAACATCCTCGCGGAGCGAAATTAACCCCATGGATGAGGAAGAAAAAAATACGAAAAAAAAAACACTCACACAAATGTTTCAATAGTTCGAACATCCGGTGCAGCGCAATATGGATGCGCAATCGTCTCTTGAATTAAGGCCTTAGGCCATAGTAACAGGTATAAAATCATGTGCGAATTTAACAATTTTTTTTTTCGTACGAAAAAGCGATTCACTCATAAAATGAATTACACATCTATTTAGTATGAGTATCAAGCTGATGGAAAATATTTTTTTTCTTTCGATTTACAAAATGACCGACTACTCATATTTTCTTTTGTTATCTTTTTTTTAGACGCTCCGCGGCGTGACATTTAGCATCCACGATTTTTTACCTGGAACAAAAAACAATAATTCTCGTCAATGTACATTAATACCTAGAGAAGTACGTACGGAATTAAAAAATATAGTTTAATTCATAAGTTGTAGGTATTTGGACTTAAGAAATGAATTTTCAGTGAAAAATTTCGCCATAACTGCTCGAAAAATGAAAAGTTTTCGATTAATCACAAATTCCGTACGTACTTCTCTGCGAAATGCAATTAGAAACATAACTTTTAAATTTGAAGTAAATCGAGTGAAAATTGTAGAAGTTATTTGTCACGCCAATTGGAAAAAGCTATTTCGAGAAGTTTCGAGTAGTTGGCTCCAGCTCCAACATCCAAGAAAAATATTTTCTAACAGTTTGATTTCCATACTAAATAGATGTGTAATTAATTTTATGAGCGAATCACTTTTTCATGCGAAAAAAAAATTGTTAACTTCGCACATGATTTTATACCCGTTGCTGTGGTCGAAGGCCTTCAATTAAAAAAAATTCGTTTTTAGATGCGTCGCCAGTGCCTGACTGCCAAAAAATCTAATTGAGCAATTAAAAAAAAAAACTGTACCATCAGTCAGGATCGAGCATATGGTGTAGAGACCTTAAGAGGATTGTCCCGTTTTTCTTTTTCTGTTTTTGTTTTTTATTCTTTTTCGATAGTCGCGAAACGAAGGAGGAGGAGAGTGAGACGAAGTTTAGAAAAGCCCCGAGTGAATTCGTCAGTGGGGCAAAACGACCCCCCGCGAATAGTTCGGTCCAGTGCGGTGGGGGGGCACGGTATTGTCAACGTCGCGGCCTCCCGGGCTTTCCTTTCTCTCTCGTTCTCTTTTCTCGTTCATTCTTTGCGCGAAGTGAATGACGCTCCCTGGGAGGCATCATCGCGCGCTCGCGTATAGTTTCTCCCGTACTCTGTAATTTTCGATCTAGAGCAGCCCTTGCAATATCATTCATCACGATATACCGGGTAACCCATTTTGATCTTATACATGATTTATCTTGAAAAATACTGCTCCGAGCAACCTTTGAGGATAATCCAACTCTTGAGACTTAAGGATGTTGAGTCCCAAATCGCAAATGATGATAAAATTCTGAAAATTTGGTATGTTTTTGTATGAAGTATTTCAGAGGTCGTGTAAAAATTTCACGACAATTAGGAAGCTCGTTATTGAACAATTAACATTCACAAATTAAATGTTGTTTTATGGAAACTGATGTAACTTTGCAATAAGTTTTTTTTTTGACCTCTCAATTTTATAATATCTACAATATACTGAAAGCAACGGAAACAAAACGAAGTTTATTGATAAATTTTTTTTTATTTCTTTTAAAAATCGTTCTTAACAAAATGTTAATTTTTTAATAACGAGCTTCCTAATCGTCGTGAAATTTTAACACGACCTCTTAAATACTTCATACAAAAACATACCAAATTTTCCGAATTTTCTTATCATTTTTTATTTCAACCCTTAAGGAGGTTGAAGTAATGATGATAGAATTCTGAAAATTTGGTATGTTTTTACATGAAGTATTCAGGAGGTCGTGTAAAAATTTCATGACGATTAAGAAGCTATTTATTGAACAATTAACATTAACATGATCCATAGGGACTCAACATCCTTAAAGTGGGAAAAAAGTTGGAGACTCAAAGTTGGAGACTCAAAGTTTAAAAAAAATGTTTTTCGGTTCCAAATTCGAAATGCCGATGTTGATGGCCTACCTGTCTTTTGAAAAATAGGATCGTGATTTTTTTTACACCAAATCATTTATCAGGCCAAAACTGACGACTTTTATAGGAAAAGTTTGTTGATAAGTTTTTTAATTCTAACCTAAATAATAATTTTTAGATCAGAATGCCATTTTTCAACCGAAGTGACGAGCCGCAGAGATCTAATTCTCATTTCGGTTTATTTGGGTTATCGAACAACCCCAAACAAACTCACACACGTACCCTTACACTAGGGGTGTCGAAGACTTAACCTCCTCGCGGTACATTCTGGATAGCGCTAAAATGGTCAAAAAAGGTATTTTAACCAAAAAATGATTAACGTCACCGAAAAACTTTTCCTACAAAAGTTGTTAGTCGTGACCTGTTAAATGTTTTGACGAAAAAAGTTCATGATCCCATTAAAAAAAAAACACGTCGGCCATCGTAACGTCGCCATTTTAAATTTCGGACCAAAAAAGATTTTTCCTTTGAACGTCTCCCTTCGAACCCTAAAAGTTTTATTATACTCAATACTCGATCGGAGCACTATTTTTCGAGATAAATCAGGTGCAAGGTTGAAACGGGACACCCGGTATATATATATTCTCCTTGTCCTCTTGACTTTCCGACAAGGGAGGGCCGCGCGCGAGCGCGTTTCGACGTGGCCGTTGCGATCGCCCGCGGATCTTACGGCGATCGCACCTGGTTCTCCGCGGTGTGCTCTTCTGGGTGCCGCGAGAGCTGTCATTTGCCTCGTTGGGTGCTCGCTCGTCGTGACTCGATCGGACGGAAAATTGCGGAACGACGATTTTCAGCTTGGCGTATTTCGTGTGTATCGTGGTGGGTGAAAAACCGCGAGCCTCTGTATTTTGTGGATTGAACATTCAATTTGCATTACAATTAATTTCAATGTTATTGTTTTTGTTATATTATGTTGATAATGACGGTTACAATGATAACTATCAATTATGACGACTATTAGTGTTAATATCATGATGATGATAATGAGAGTAATAACAATAATCTATTATTAGTTTCGATGATAATAATAATAATTATTAATTGTCTTGATCATTCTAACTAATATTATGATGATGATTGTAATAATAATGATAATGAAAATGATAATACCTGTTTTATTGATGATGATATATTACGACATATACTACGATGATATATTATATTAATAATGATACATTACCATAATAATCATTATTATTGTTGATGATAAAAACAATTATTATATATCATGATAATCATTATTTACATTATTATTTTTATGATGATGATGACAACATGGTGATAATAATAATAAGAGAGCAGTGGAATATAGTGTGGGGTGTAATAAGGGGGAAGCCCCGTACAATGAAATGTACGATAATAATAATAATAATAATAATAATTTTAGTTACAGCTTTAAAAAAGAATCATGTAATTTGTTATTCATTAATCATCATTATTATTTATTATTGTACTTATTTATCAATCTACTATTATATCGATACATGTCGATACCATAATTGAGGGTAAATGCCTGAGTTCGAGAGGATCGGATCCGAGCTTGCGCGTAATAAATTCCTCCGGTTTCGATGGTGGCAATCTTATGGGGTTGCCAGAACCGGGGTGGCTGAAACGTATCGGAAAAATGTCAATGCTCTAGTAACGGTTGTGCTCTAGTAATATATATATGCATTATATTATATATATACATATATATATATATATATATATATATATATATATATATATATATATATATATATATATATATATATATATTGGAGTGACAGAACGCCAACGACGCTGACGACGCCGGGCTCGCTCGTCGTCATCGAGAGCCTCGTTTAAGCGATCATTACGCATTTGGCACTCGTGTTTTTCGGTCGACGCGAGCTGCTCGCCGCCCAGCGAGAGATGAACGTGGGGTTGGCCTAAGCGCGTATTTACGGCAAACCTGACGACGCACCGAGAGAAAGAACGAAAGAGAGAGAGAGAGAGAGAGAGAGAGAGAGAAAAAGAGAGAGAGCTTCTCTCTCTACTGCTCTCTGACATTGCCCCGTTGGACCCCCCATCTAGCTTTTATCCAACGTACAACGGGAGGTTTATACTCTACAGGACCCATGAGCATTGGGCGATCACTTTTATACACATGTCATTAAACATAAATATAGATATATATCCCCCTTTTTTTAATATACGTTGCTCATGGCAAATAATAACGAACTGCAAAAACCATTCGCCGAAGCCTATGTTTTTTTTATTAAAAATAAAAAATTTTAATTCCATATCAGTCGATAAAAAATCAGTCAATTTTTTATCACTTTGTTTAGTGAATACCAAAGGAAAAAAATGTATTATCTTTGTTGTATTTATTCGTTGGAGAAATTGGAAAAAATTGACGCGGTGGGTTTTGGATTGCAACAGGTTGTTTTTCAGCTCAGTCGAATTGTCATTTCTCGATGTCTCTCGTTGATGAAACGTTTCCTAATAAGATTTTTCCCCCAATTGCCGAGTGACGAATTTAGTGGCGCGTTCGTTTAATTTGAGGCTCTTACGTGTGTGTGCGTGTGAGTGTCAATTGACTGTTCTCTTTCTAATTGAGAGATTAACGAAGGCTAAAAGAGAAGAAAAAAAGAAGAGGCTGATAAGGCAGGCGTCAATAGCTCCTCTTCGTTTGACATGATACTTGGGTAATCCTCCTCCCGCCCCTTTGGCCCTTGCTATCCCTTGATCCCTTTCTCGTTCTCTCTCTCTCGTTCCGTCTCTCTCTCTCTCTCTCTCTCTCTCTCTCTCTCTTCCCCCTCTCTGTCACTCACTCGCAGACACAAATTTGCGGATTACGAGACGCACAGCGGGAATTGTTTAATCTTCCAGGATACTAGGATATCGCGTCGATATACTTGATATATACATATATAGGTGAGCCATTGACTTATGTATATGAACAAGCACTTTCTCGGCTATCAGCCTCGGATGCTGCGATTGAGCAGCGAGGGAGGCAGAGGGAAGAAAAAGACAGGACGGCCCCTGCACAGACGAGGGAGAAAAAACGGAAAAATAAATAAAACAAGACTTAGGGTTTCAGGGTGGCGATTGTGTCAGCCTTATTCGTGCATAATTTATCAAACGAGTGTTCTCGATTTTTAAATAAATTGCATCAGCCGACTTTCAACGTCCGAATCTTTTTGACGATCTTCGACAAGACGATGAATTAAAAAACGATATATGTATGTATGTGTGTATATATGTGAATTTTTATTTATATTCGCATTGGTATTTTGTATATTGATTATTCGATCGATTAAATGTGTTTAGATCAGAACGAAGATTTCTATTCTGTTATAATTTTATCATTATCATACAATATCATTATATATCGTACAATAATATGTCATTATATAAGCGTGAAATTATATCTTAGTTGATAAAATGTAGTAGTCATCATATTCCTAGTTATTATTGTGATTATGTTTATGATGGTGATCAACTCAGAGCTTTCGGAGACCAAGCAGCGATATGTTTCCACATAATGATAATATTATAATTAGTTAATTATTATGAATGTTCATGTACTAAACTTGGGAATACATTTAGATATCAAATAACGACAATAAACGTATCGCCAGCATATATACGATAATTAATGATTGAAAATTCAATTTGTTCATTTGGGTGTGTTGAGTTTGCTTGGATTTGTAATAAGTACATTTTTTCATTAAAATAATAAAGAAAATAAAACATGTTTCTTAAAATACAATTAACACGTTTTCATTTGAAAAAAAACATTTTTATTTCATAGAAAATATGAAATATGATTTCATTTCATAGAAAAAAACATTCAATTTTTGTTTTTGATTTGATACAAAAACATATCTTCATTTTACAAAAAAAAACTCATTCGTTAGGAGGGGGTCAAATGCCAAATGACCAAATATAGAACGACAAACATTTCGAAACGACAGAATTATGAACTCCCAATATAACGAAGGTTAAATTATTCGAAATTTTATGCTTTGACCGATAACAAAGTCGAATAATTATTAGACCAAAGGATTATCAGTTCGAGAGCTCATTTATTCGAGAACATATATTCAGATAGACTGCAGCTTGAGTCATACAAATACAGATTCGAACAATCTGCAACATTCGTATCTCCGAAATAGAAAAAAGCGAGTATCTAATTTTTGTAATAGCGTCTGTAGGAAAAAGCCATATATCGAGACTACGGGCGAATGCCTAAAAGGCGAATACCTAAATGATGAACATGGCATGGCTGCCCGACCCGACTGACCGCCAGCGTAATCTGCCAACTTCACTCTGAAACGCGAGTAACGTACTTCTCGATACATTGTTCCATTTTTTTCGCTATCCGAACGTTCGCCTTTTTACCCCCTCGACATTTTAACTGATCGACTTTTTGGCCCTTTGCTTTAATGAATTCGAAATTGTAAACTGTCGTAATATTTACAACTCGACGATTTAACGTATCGAATTGTTTGGTGTATGTATATGGCGAGTCGATACTATATCTCTCGTTATTTTGTTAAATGTGATATTTGCTTTCGCTATAAATCAACTTCGAGATTTTTGTATTCACAATTTCGATTACCTATTTTACAGGCTATCTATAAGATTGATCAATCTATGTTGGAACGTTCGTCATTACTGAATTCGATATTTCGGTCCTTCTGAATATTCATCGTTTGAATTTCCGATCCCCACCCACATTCATTTATTAATATATCAAACAATGATAACGACGATATCACCACCATACACATGATAAAAAAGAATTGAAAATTGCATTTTTTCTTTTTGGTGCGTTGCGTACGTTTGGACTTGTAGCAAACGCATTCGTTCATAAAAATATCAAATAAAATAAAACTCAATTTTATTATATGAAGATAAAAACTTGAGTTTATTAATATATCGCACAACGACAACAACATTATCGTCACTATATGAACGATATTAAGCAATTATAAATTCAATTTGTTTTTTTCGGGTGTGTTGAGTTTGTTACGTTTGGAATGAACACTTTTTTATTTCATTAGAAAAACACACGCACACACAGACATTTTTATTTCATAAGAAAAATACTGTTTTATTTTATAAACGAAATATTTTGCATTTTATAAAAAAAACACGTTCGCTTATTAACATATCAAACAACAACAACAACATTATAGACATCACATGTACGATAATCGATTATTTATAATTAATATTAACAAAGTATCGACAATATTCGAAACTTAATATCCAAAAAAAAGTCTATCAAAAAAATGCAAACACTTGCGAATGAAAAAAAATGCAAAACAGTTGCAACATGAAAAAAAAATTATAAAAAAATATTCACTGCACACGAGAGACGCCACCTCCACCGTCATCGCGTGGACGAGGGTGGAGGGCAGGTAGAGGACAGTACCACGACAAAAGCAGTTCTCCACCTGAATGTGCGAATTATTTACGATCCTGCGGAAAATACGCGCGCGAGAAATCAAGATGTAAGCGTGGGCGAGGGGCGGAGGAGCAACATCGAAGCTGCGAGAAACGCGAATTTTGTATATGAGTGTAGTACGTGTACCAGGGCAAAAAAGATCGCCTGGAAAGGATGGCCATGTGGGGCAGGGGGGGGGCTATAAATGGATGACGGAGTAAGAAGAGGGCGAGAAACGTCTCGCACAAAAGTATCCTTACCTGTCTTACCTTCTCGCAACGAACTGGCGACATGCCCTTGAAAAATATCGAAATAAGAGAGGGGCCGAAAAAACATTTTGTCACCGAGTGTACAGCAGTTCATAATTTTCACGTCCCACGCAAAATCACGCGCCTATCGTGCATTTCTATATACCTATCTTGCAAAATAAACACATGTGTGTGTACTACGACCGCGCATAAATTATAAGCGTGAAATATAAAATGCACGCATTCATATATATATATATATATATATATATCTGTAAATACATATATACAGAGTGGACCAAAAAGTGACGTCGAAAAAAAAATCTACTTGCCTCGTATCAATACCTATCTGAATCACCTTCATCTATATTCTACGATTTTCTTTGCTTTTCGGGAAATAAAGTATATTGCCAGTTTTTTTTCGGCTTTTTTGTAGCATACAATTTTTATTTTTTTCCCTCTATCGTGGAAGTACTTCCCTGTTGGAAGTTTTTTTTTTTCAATTCGCAATCATTTAGACTGGTATAAGTATTTTTTTTCTTATCAGAAGTTTATTGAGTGATCCTCTGGAACCTTATTTTTGTTTGAGGGAGGAACCCATTGTGCCGAAATGTGTCGTTTCTTTTCGATTTTTTGTCTGCCAGGTTATTTATTTGGGATCTGGAAAACAGGTATGTTATTAAGCATACATTGAACTTGTTTCGTGTGAATTTGTATTGATAAAAATAAAAATTAACATCGTTATTGAGGTATAGAGTCTGTATGCAAAATGTGCTCCAACTGCCCGGAAGATAATGTGACAATGGTTGGTCTGAAAAATAAAAATTGAAAAGTATTATAATCTGTATAAATGTAGTTCTCGTTATACGTAACCTTTTTGCGGAACAAAAATCACAAAATAGCGGATGTTAAAGAAAAGGGTAATTTTGGCGAAATTTTTACTTATATCCGAGGGGCTTAGAAAATATTCAATTTCAGAAGAAAAGGGCATGTAGAATAATAGCTACTGCAATAACGGGATTGTTGGTTTTTGTAAATCGAAAATCGGACAACTTTTACTCGTATCCGAGAGTCTGAAAAAAATTGAATTCCAAAAAAAAAGTTTACGACACCGAAAGCTTCTGCAATTACAAAATTTTTTTAGAAAACTTTCGAGAAACTTTCGAGAAAACTCGTTTGGAGAAAAACGCGATTTAAATTAATATTTATACTTGAATTTTTTTTTCACATATTCCTAAATATGTATACTTTGGGAAAGTGCAACAAAAAAAAATCGATTTTTTTACCGGTCACAGCGGTGTCCCGCCTTCACTTTTTATCAAATTCTGAGGTAGCAACGTTAGTGCTCAATTGGTTATGTATTTATTGCTCAATAGTCCACTTCGTAACGATAACACAATCATCAATTTGCAAGGAAGTATATACACTAACGAGAAGAATTGAAAAATGCTTTTATTCCCAAAAAGTAAAAAAGATCGTAAAATATAGGTGGGGGTGATCCGGATAGGGATTGATACGAGGGATTTCGATTTGTTTTTTTGGACGTTACTTTTCGGACCACCCTGTATACGGTCGCCGCATGGGATGCTCGATCTGCAACGGGACGTTTCTCAGCCACGAACATTGTCACCCTTCCCAGTGAAGAAAAAGGGTTGTTCCGTGTTTGTGGATAAAAAAAATAAATTAAAAGGGTCGGACACGAAAAGAATAATTGTGCTGCGAAAATGTAGCGATTTTTTTTTCTCAAATTCGTCAACTATGAATTTTATCATAAACATTTAAAGGGGAATGTCGTGGGACTGCGGAAAATTATGCATATAAATGCGTTGAACTATTATATATATTTGTATAAATTCATAGTTTGTAAGACGCTAGTATCATAATTATGCAATAATAATTAGAGTAGTGAGGATTATTTCCTGTTTGTGATTGCTAATATATTATTATTATATGTTATATGTTTGTGCTTGCTAATATATTATTATTATTATTATTATGATAATTATATCGATATTTATAAAAGAATATATTTTTTTAACAACTATTTATCATGAAGAGTATAAAAATAATGCTGTATCTTCTATAGATCCTAATCATTTTTAGTACATCAGTTATATATATATATATATATGTATACGCGTGTGTATATTTTTTGTATATTTATGACTGCGAGTACATGATAATGTACAATAATAATTATTATTATGTCTGTTTATTTGTTTTGTATCTCTTTAGTTATTATCATTAGTATTATCATTGTTTGCTTGTTTGAATGATTAATGTACAGCGTTATTATTTTTTTCATAATAATTAATTATTTATAATTTATTTATGACTCATTATTTAATATTCTTATAAAATTAATATTAAATAATTAATTATCATCCAAAATATAATAATAATGCTATATTTCCTGTAAATCGTAACAAATTTTAGTCAATTAATTATATACATGCATGCGTATGTATTTTTCGGAATTTTGCATATTTACGAACAAACACACTCGAAGATATTCCTACGGTTGTTACGTAGGTGCAAAAATTTTCATCGGCGCAGAAACGACTTTCGTTTATTCCCGGGTGTTTGGCGTTTTCCTTGCGCGGATGAGCACCTCGTCGACTTTAATCTCGCCATTCCTATATTATTGACAATAGGAATAAAACGATCCGAGTTCATACACCTATATAGAAAAATAAAGAAGCAAGAAAAAAAACTTTTCTCTCGTTTGCACAGGGCCTCAGAAAAATATTAGTCGTTGCGTTTTTTTCGTTGTTTTTTTCGCGCGGGCAGCGCAACGCGCCTAATTTTCATCGGAACTACGTATGCAAGCGTATAATAAAATGAAAAATGAGGGAAAAAAATGCAAAATAAAAAATAAAACAGCGAAAGATAAAACACGTTTCACCGGTCGCACTCGTCATGAATTTTATTGCGAGGCATCCTTTTGCACCGAGTCCTCCTGTCAACGCGCGCGACGATACGCGGACGAGTTTGCGGAGGGGGGGAGGGTAGCCTCGTTTCACCTTTTGCGAATTCTCGTTTCCTCTGATCGTGCTCATGCCCGAGAGATTAGAAAACGACATTTTGTCTTTTCCCCAAAATATACGAACGAAACATCGGAAAAAAAAAGAAAAAAATCCTCGAGTCCTATTCACGACGATTCTATTTTTTTCGCTTCTATCTAAATTCGTTCAAAGGAATACTTGAAGTGGATAGACTTACGACGTGTCTGTCGATATTCGAAGAGCGAGTGATTGAGTAACTGAGCGGTCTCCCATCCCAGTATCGGGTTTTTTTTCTTCTTTTATTTCACGATAAATTCATCCAAAAGCGGGCGATTTTTCGAACGGCTTCGATCTTTGCCCAACGGGACGGCCCTTACGGGAGAAATTTTTTATTCGCCGCAGTGGATAGGCGTCGATAATGCCCGGGCACATATGGGAAAACGAAGGAATGACGGGATGGAGAGAATATACATACAAATATCCCGAGTCGAAATTTAGACCCTCCTTTAAACCTCCTTTCGATCCCAATTTGTCATTCAATGGAGGTTCAAGAGGTTCAAATGGAAATCTCAAAAACATGCATATCAGAACCTACTGAACCTCCAAAAGTGGCAGAAATTGGACTTTTTCACTCAAAGGAGGTTTAGTAGGTTCATCTGAACCTCCTTTAAACCCTAGTGAGCCTGATTTAATGCTTACGCAAACCTACAGCCCCTCTTTTAAACCTCCTTTCGCCCTACTAACTCTCCTTTGACTCCTTTCACCAGTGGCTCGCAGAGCCATAGGCCTAAAGGAGGCTCAGGAGGTTGAATAGAAGGTTCCGTAGGGCTAAAGGAGGGTCGCCAACGGTGCAAATTTCTCCATATAGGTTCAAGGGGAGTCAAAGGAGGGCGGCGGTCTGTGCGTTACAAAGGAAATAGGTTCTCGAGCATTCAAAGGAGGGTCTAAATTTCGACTCGGGATACATACATATGAGGTATTCCACGTGTCTCCGGTGGACTTTTTCCCTGACCCCCGCCAATTCGATTATTTTTTTTTATCTGATTCCATCGACTCTAAAAGACGCCCTGGTTTTTTTTTCATTTTTCGAAACAACCCTTAGTCAAAAAAAGTTTATTTTCTGAAAAAAAACGCGCCGATTTAAAAATCTGAAAAAAATCCCAAAAATGCGTGATTATATGTAAACATTTTCAAGCTATCACCCGCGCAGTGAAATTATTATTTTTACGTTAGCAGTTAAAAAGTTCTGGTATTAATTTCAATCGAAGTCGTCTTCAGCACAGATTCGATGGTGGTTTTTCGAAGAAAATCATCTTCAGCTATGAGGCGCATTTTCAACTTGGTGGCTACGTGAATAAACAAAACTGTCGAATTTGGGGGACCGAAAATTCACAAGTGATTCAACAGCTTCCCATGTATCCACTAGGAGTCACTGTTTGGTGCGGATTTTGGGTTGGAGGAGTGACAGGGTCGTACTTTTTCGAGAATGCTGCTAAAATGAAAATTTTGTCAAAAGAATTTGTCATATAACCCCCATGCTTGGATCTTACATTATAATAGAAATTTTAAATAATTAATACGTTTTATTAATAAATTTAGATGTCAGGTCATTTTGGGACACCCTTTATAAAGAAGTACTATAAGCAAGCTTGAAATTCAGTATATGCCAGTTTGCCAAAGTGCAAACAACTAACGTGTAAACTTTTTATTCATAGTGTCAAACACGTCAAATTTACAACTCTGTTAAAAAAAATCTTTAGCTGAAATATATAGAACACTTGTTGAGACTTACGGCGATCATGCTCTGGCGGAAACAACATGGAGAGATTGGTTTAGACGCTTCAAAAATAATGATTTTGATGTGGAGAATTGGCGTTCACGAAGACTCGTGTCAGACGCTCGCTGAATTTGCAGAATCATTAGGAGTTGATCACACAACAGTTTCGAAACGTTTGAAAGTATAAGGAATTATTTTTTTTAAATAAACCATTAATTTTCTCGAAAAAGCGGCCAGAACTTATTCAACATCCCAATGGGATTATTATAGTATTATCATAGTATCATTATAATATTGATATAGCGTTATCTTAATATTATAATAGTATTATCATAGTATGATTGTTATGTTACTATAGTAGTCGTAGCAGTTTTATTATTCCAGGTATAGCCATTTAGGGTGTTTCGAAAGAGAGCCCCCTAAATATATGTTTCTCCTTACAATATTTTCTTATTTCTAACCTATACTCTATTTTCGTAGTATTGGTATAATATTATCATAGCATTATTATAGTATTATTTTACAGTTATATTAGTACTTTAGTTTATGCCCGGTATTTTTCATACCACCCTTTAGGGTGTTTACACAGAAAGTCCACCCCACCTGTTATAGTATTTTATATTTTTACAGTATTTTTTTGTGATTATTTTTAAATAGTTTAACCTATTTATATTTTTTAACATTCCAACCCTATCCGGTTTACCTGCTCGCGTTAATCCACTTCCGTGTTTCCCCACCTTGAGGCCTTAATTATTCGAATATTATTTTATTCTATTTTACGTTATTATAGTATTATCATGGTATAGTAGTTTTTTTGTGTATTTATTATTCCAATTTATCATTCTATTTATCAGCAAAGGGGTGTACCCCTTTTCTGGTGTTTGCACAGAATGTCTCCCTCTACATATATTTTTCTCATTACAAACTTATCTTATTTCCAAACTTATACGCCACTGTCGTTTTGATTTTCGTTCTCTATCGCATTAGCTCATTTACAATTTGTCCAATTAGTTTCTCAAAGTGCTTAACTTAAATATACACAGACCAGTCACAAGCTCCTTTTTCAGCACCATCTGTATCTTCCTGTTGATTTGTTCCCCCTACTTGTGTCCTATACATTTTCCAAGTCTTCTACTATTTCGATTTAATTTTCTCCCTGGCTATCATAGTATGGTATTTTATATTATTGTAGGATTATTATTATGATTATTATAATTTTTTCTATAATTATCATCATCATTATTATTATTATTATTACCAGTGCGTGGCTCTGTTCGTCGCGATCGCGCTCTCATATACAGTATCGCGTCCACCCGTACAAGCCCCACGTCTAGACGTTCTAAATTTGAATAATATTTTTATGAATGAGCGGACGTACCATAAATCCCGGGGAGATAGAGCCCGAATACTGGCGGGACGGGAGTAGGTGAAGCTGCCAGGTTGTGTATAAAATTCCTATATATATATATATACTTACATATGCCGTTTTTTTATTTATTTTTCTACTTCTGTCTTTTTTCATTATCTATATACCAAACGCATCGTGGCTCCGAGGGCTCGCTGCTGCTGCTGCCGCTTTTATACGGGCTCGCAGAGCCCCCGCGCGACCCTGTGACTAATAGGTTTATTATTTTATATCGCCGCACATTTGTTATCGCCACTATAGATATAATGGATGTAATATACGGCCGTGTACGTGTGCGTGTGTACGTGTGTGTACACATACATATAAAGGAAGTTGATTTTGAAGACATTCGACTTTGAGGACCATCCTCATAGTAGCTTATCGTCCCCGTACTTAACGTTAGGTGAGACCGAATTTATAAAAAATCTCTTTTCCTTATATATATATATATATATATATATATATATATATATATATATATATATATGTGTGTGTGTGTGTGTGTGTATGTGTGTGTAGAAAAAAATTACTTGGCGGAGTAAATCCGTTATTGGGAAATGGCCACGACTTATCCATCGAAGGAATGATTACATGAAGTTATTGTTATTTTAAGGTTTCTTAATTTTGATAAAGTTCCATGGTCATTTCAAGTTATGACTAGAGTTTCTAGAGTTTGTAGACTTTTTTAATTTACTAAGGATTCAATGGGCATTAAGATTTATGGTTATTTTCAAGTTTTTTTCATGCATTTAAGGTTTAACGGTTATTTAAAAATTTATTCATTTCATGGAATTGGTGAATATTAAAATGTCTCAATTTTTCATCTTAAGATTTTGGTGGCTACTTGTAGATCAACTATAACATTGACCCGAGGGATTTTTTTCTTTGCTGTGTATATTTTTGTTGTAGGTATGTATGCATACATTTGTTTAATAACATACATATGAATATTTGTGTATATATATATATATTAGGGTGGCCGTTATTTGGGCTTTGGCGAAAAAAATTCGATCCCAACCCACAAACATAATCAAGGTGTATCAAAAAAAATCTGTGTGAAGTTTGGAGGCGCTCGGAAAATTGGAACCCGCGCCACCGAGCGATTGAAATTTTAAATGTAAAATACATGTATTTATCCCAAGCATCAGTGATTTTTTTTTCCGAGTACAATTTTAATGAGAAAAATTTGAATATAAAAATTTATACAAAATTTAAAAATTATAATATATATATATATATATATATACACATATAATGGCGAGAAAAAACGAAAGGGAGGAGACGAGGGTGAAAGAGTTTCCCTTTTTTTATTTCGCCTTCCTCCCTGCCTTAGACCCTCTTAATCTCTCTCTCTTGCATTCTCGCTCCCTCTTACGAGACTAATGTCGTGTTTACTCAATGCTCGGGCGTGTGGAGAATAGGATTTCGGAGGTTTGAGGGATGCGGCGAGTTTTCATGCATCACCAAAAACTTGTATATATATATGTATATATACAGGATATTATTCCGTACATGCATAATGTCCTTCGCATTTTCCGCTCCGATTTATCACCAAGCCCGATTCGTCATAGTCGTTGCACCGTTCTGACGCTACCGATTTCACATCTCTGTGCTCTTTAATAAGGCCCAATTATTCATTATGGTGGCAGGCATAGGGGGAAGCAAAGAATATAAATTGAAGCCACGAGAGAAAAGGTGTGAGCTTTCTGGTACAAAATTCAATTCAAAAGCTCTTGACGCTCGTGCCACTTTTCAATCTGTCATGATCCCATAGTTCATAATTTTGGAATCAAGAAGAAAAAAAAACAAAAATTCATAACAACACCAACAATGATAATAATGACGATAATTATTATGGTCATTATTTGTTCTTATTTTATTTGAAACTATTTTTTTTCTTTTTTCTTTTTATTGTTATTATTATATATATATTTTTCCTTTCTGAGTTCCAAAGCTACACTGGCGGGTTTTTACGTCATTATTATTGTTATTCTCATCATCATCATCATCATCATAATCATTATTATTTTTTTTATTGTTGTTAATGTTATTATTGTTATTTTATGCACCAATGATGATAATAGTAATAACAAAACTATGATTTTCATTACTACCACGACACAATGGACATAAAAAATTATAATAATACTCCAGTATAATATAAATATTAACAAACTTGACAGGTAAACGATTACTGTTTAAACGCATTTTTTTCTACGCATTGGCTGCGTTAAAATATTTTTCCGATGCCCTTGAGTTCGAGTTGGTTCCTCCTTCTCCCATCCTTCATTATTGTGCTACAATAAAGTTGATAATAACAATTTTTCACTCACGTTTGTAAGGGTTTCGAAATGATCTTTCGACACCTCGGAAAAAAACATTTCACGCTTATCGATGACGAAAATTGGCTATCGCGAGCTCGACGGGGGGCAGGGGGTAAAATGAGGGTCGGATGATGGTCAGACGTGGGCGATCCAATGCCACGAAGAGGGATGAAAAGAGATGCCCTCATAAGCGCGTGCCAGATGGAATTCATTCCACGATTTCTTCGACGATATTTCCTGTTCCGAATTTATGTTTGTACCTTGCGAAGCCCCCCCCCCCCTCCCACCGTCTAAACGAAAGAAAGGAGGCTTAAGTGTTACGAATCGGAGAACGAAGGAAGACTGGAGAGCAATAATTCAAAAAAAAAGAGAAAAAAACTAGAAAAAAGGAACACTTTCGTTCATAGGAAATTTCGTTGAGGAATCGTACAATTAATGCGTTCGGTAGTCTCCCGTAGACCACCCTTGTATAACGGAATATTTCACGTGAGAAGATTATATACCCCCCGCCCCACCCCCTCTTCCGCTTCTATTCTGCCATAGACTGCAAAAAATAAGCAATTTTCGAGTTTTCTAAAAAATGAAAATTATTCCCTAAAGTGTGAAAAAAAATTGTAAATATTTTCGAGGTTTTTGAATATTGACGATAATTCGATATTCTCATCAATTGTCGTGCAATTTCGACGAAAATTCAATATTCTCGTCAATATCTAACAATAAAAGCTACCATTATTATGAGTATTTTTTATTATTATTTTAACTATTATTATTACTTTATTATTATCATTATTTTACGATTATAAATATGGTAACATTGTATTATTATCATTATTATCATTATTATTATAATCATTATTATCATAATAACAACAACAACAACAACAACAACAACAACAACAATAATAATAATAATAATAATAATAATAATAATAATAATAATAATTATTATTATTGTTATTGTTATTATTGTTATAACAATACTCATAATAAGAGGAGCTTTTTAAATATTGACGAGAATATTGATTTCTCGTCAACATTTAAGGGGCTACGTCTACCAGCGGCCCGAAAAAATGGCCACATTTCAAATTTGGTTCCGGGAAACGGTTGGTGGAATAGAATCGCTTTTTTTAGCACAAAGGTACATATATTCAGTCTTTAAAAAAAAATCACCAAAAAATACGGGGAACAACAAAAACCGGGCCGCCAACAGATGGTGAAATTTGTTTCCGCCGTCGTTAGGCGGTGGACACTCTCCAGGCTGAACGGTCCATCCGAAACCTAAAACCCAAACGGGGTATTCAAGGTGACAATAAGTACGAGTCGTTGACGATCGTTGATTTTTATAATAATATTTTTTAACACCGTGGCGACGAATTGAACCTCGAGCATACAAAATATATGAAAAAAGTCGTCATTTATACGTAACTATTAAAAAATGAAGACTGATTTTGAAAAAATAAGATCGTCAGCGACCTTTAAATATTTCTTATCGTGTCTCTTGTTAATTTGGAAACAATCCATCGAGTGGTTCTCGAGATATCATGTCCACCGCTGTGAAAACGGTGTTTGGAAAAAAACGCGTTTAAAGTTTTAAGTTGCTATCGCTCGCCCGGCCGACTGTTAGAAGCTGCAGCTCATTCAATTTTAGTTATATGTCAATGAAATTTTCAGGGAATCTAGCTAAAAGGTGATACTATCGAATAAATATATTTTTGGAAAATTCATTTTTTACCCCCTCCCCCCGCCCCTAGATGGATGTATCCCGTTAAGTTCACCGCTATGACGGGTCGAAATTATTTATTTTTTCCCCACTTTCCCAAAGTTTACATATTCAATAGTGTGCAAAAAAATGTTTACCCATATGTTGAAAATTGTCCAAGGTACAGATGATTTAGTGATGGTAGCGCAACGATTTACGCATACTAAAACTTTCAATCGCGTTGCTCTCGAAATTACTCTTTTTCCGAACCGGAATAAAAACTACTTATAAATGTCCGATTTTCAATTGAAAAAAAATGAAATTCCCGAAATTGCAATACCTATCGTTTAACGTAGTCATTTTTTTAAACTTATAATTTTTGACCCCCTGAATATAAGTAAAAATTTCGCCAAAATGACCATAAACGACCTTTTTCGGCCGCTCACAATGATGTCCTCTCTAAAAAATTTCGTGAACGTATACAACCTTTTTTATAATTTAAGAATCAATTTTCATTCTTCAGAAAACTCGAATTTTCTTATTTTTCAATTCTTTCATAATAAAAATAAAAATAACAATATACGTTGGAACTACGGAAATAAACAAATGTCATAAAATATTATAAATCGTCCTGAGGTGTTCCAATATCGCCGCAAATCCATGCAATATCTTGATCTGGATCAATCCAATCCAGTCTCCCAACTGCACTGGGGGGGGGGGGGGGTGACCGAAAGCGTCACTTTTAAGATTTTCGATTTTTTTATTTTCGAGGTTACAGGTGTTTCAGCAATAACAGACGGAGCAAGTGAAAATTCTCGAGAGTCTCAGGTCGATTTTCACGATTCAACTGGGAGGCGTGATCCAGAGATTGAAATGATTGTTGGATTGTATATTATAGTTTCGAGGTACAAAAAAGAAGAAAAAGTCTCGCGGAGGAACGATTCTCTACGAGGAAAATCGATTTTGATCTTACCGTTAACGATCCAGCGATGACGCGTTGAAATTTACCCTTTCTCCTCCCCCCCTCTCGCTCACGGCATGCCTCCGACTCTGCCATCGATTTCATCATCTCCGGAAAAAAGCGCAAGGAAAGGAGTCGCCTCACACATGTCGAGAACTAGAAACTCGGCGATTATTCACATCGGAATTTTAATCGTCGATCCATATAGACGGGGATGTATCGAAAAAAAACTTCAACTCATACCGCATTGAACAATATGGTCAGGTGTAAAAAATGTCATGCCAAATTCCAGCTCTCGGATTTCAATTTAACTGCTGAAGTTCATCGACTTTTTTCCTCATTCAAGCTGCTCGGGAAATTCGCTCTTTAGGTTCAAACCCGAATAATAAAATAAGAAATGAAAAAAAGAAAAAGAATAATAATAAAAATAAAATAACGAAAGATCAAAAATAAAATAAATAAGAATAAAAATAAAAAGAAAAAATAAAATAAAAACGAATAAATAATGAATAAATAATGAATAAAATCAAACACGAATAATAACTCGATGGATAATTAATATTGGCGAAGTCCGATTTATCATTTTTTAAGCTGATCCTCGAGGATCCATCCTCGCCTTAATGATCTTTTTTTTCAATTCTCGAGATTATTTTTACTCAAATTACTGGTAGTTCAAAAAAGCAAGTCGGAAATGTAAAAATTCCAGTCAAAATTTTGAAAAACCTTTCTTTTGCTTCGCTGTAATTTTCGTGGACTTAATTATATGAAGCTTTTGAAAATAAGCTTTTCAAATCTGCGAGGCTAAGCTTCAAGAATTTCATGTCCCAGTGAACTCTCGGGCAAACACAAAGGTACAAATAAAAAAAATGAATCAACAGGAAAATGAGGAAACAAAGATTTGACCAAGCAACAAGAAAAAACGCAATTAAAGAAATAAACAATATTAGAGGCGATGAGATAGAAGGTAAAACACGATAATCAAAAAGATACATATTTAAAAACGAAAGAAACCAGCAAATTGAAAAACAAAGTGAATCACGAGGTGAACAAGAATGAAATTATAAACCCAATATTAGCTAAATAAAAATAACAAAATAAAATAAAAAAAAAATAATCTTGATAAATGAGCAAGAGAGAGATAACATTTAAAAAAGAGAGAGACAACAAGCCTGACAGAAAAAAAATAGAGAGACGGAGAGAAACCATCGAGGAAGGAAAATCTTGCCCGGAGAGTTCATTTTCTCTTTTGCTTCTTCCTCCTCTCTCGCGGTCGTTTCGCGAGTATGGGGCACTCAACGCGGGAGACAAATCGTAAATCAAGACTCTTAATAAGCTCGTATATCACCTCCGGCCTGGTCGTATGCTTTCCTCGTGTTTTGAACATCGGGATTCGGCGATGCGACGTGGAAAAAGAGGGAGAGAGGAGAGAGAGAGAGAGAGAGAGAGAGAGAGAGAGAGAGAGAGAAGAGAGAAGAGATGAACAAGAAGCGGGACATACGGACACAATGCGGGAGTCGACCGATATTGTTGAAACAACTGATCGTGTTCGAGGGCTGCTGGACGCAAAAGCTGGGCCTGTACTTGCGCTTGACCCGAGGCTGTGAGTTTCACTTCCGTCAAGATTTATACGACCGAGAGATGGTTATAGTACGGAGGTTCAAGGGGTGCCAGGGGATGAGCATCCGTACGCCATGCGCTCAACGTGTACCAGAAATATATATATATATATATATATATATATATATATATATATATATATATATATATATACATGTATGAATAATTAAATAAAAATAAATATATATGATTTTATATACTTCATATATCTATATGAACAATTATATGAAACATTAATATATGTGAATATACCGAGTGGCCCACTAGAAATGGCCAATTCGAGGAAAAGACGATTGAAGGAATCGAAGTATCAATGGAAGATTGATGCAAAAAATGAAAGAACATTTTAAACGCTTTGTGTGACAAAAATAATTACTTTCTTCCGGAAACAGCACGTTTATAACCAGCGTAGACGTAATTGCGGTTTTATGAATTTTTGGGTACGTCCAAGTCATCCTAAGGCCTTCCCCAGACGGCTTCTCATTCAAGTGATGTAAAGATTTTGTAAAAATTCGAAAAATTGAGCGAATTATTATGATATTTGTCAATATTTGCTGCGATGTGAAACCTTTTTCTCGACACCATGTTCTATGAGAGGGTGTACGTTGTATCTTGAAATCTAGGAGTCCGGTTAACCTTTCAAGGACGGGGAAATTTCTATTAAAATCAACTTTTTTTTTACATGAAAGATATCAATAAAATCGATGAATTTCTCAATTGGAGTCCCAAGCCTAACTGCTGGTTGATATATCGACCAGCCGTCTTTAAAAGGTTAACTTCAAATTTGGAAAGAGCATTTGTTGTGACATTTCTATCGCATGACCGGATTGATTTTTTCATGTGTATATCCATTTGTTTATAGAAAATGATTGAAGTTTATTTTTTGGTCGAAAATCGAAATTTTTTTCTACAGCTAGCTATTTTCATAATTTTCAAAATTTCAATAAAGTATCCGGTCATACGAAAATTGTATTATTACACTAAAAGTACATTTTTAAATTTTTCATTTGAGAATATCCTACTCGCCAGAAGCACCTACTCCGATTGGTCATGCAGAAACGGCGGCAGTTTCTTTAAATAATAATAACATCATTGTTTATGATAATTTTTCAAATTAAAAAAACCTCAAACTTGGCAAGGCTATGCATTGATTATGTGTAAAATCCCAACTTCGGCGTCCAAATACTCTCATCAGAAAAAAATATTGAAAATAGACCGATTTTTCGAGGTTTCAAAAAAATCGACCCTAAAATAAATTTGAAAAAAAACCCCTTGAATATCCGCGCACTTTTTTTTGCGTAAAAATCAATGTTTGTAGGAGGTTTCGAGTGTGGGATTTTTAGCGAGTCACCCGGTATGGGTAAATTTATATATTGAAGAATTTCCGCGGCGTTGTGACCTTTAAGGGCCAAACACCGTAAAACTTTACGGCTCTCATCCCCGGTAGTGTGGTTTGCTGCGATTTCCCTTTTGGCCCTTCGATAATTTACGATCTCGCGCGCGGACGGACGGACCCTGGTGTAGGTCCTCGCGCGGGCCTTCCAACCCCGGTGAAAACTTCACTGACTCAACACAAATGCCCGAGTTGCGTGGAGGCGACTTCTTTTTAGAGTCATTTTTTTCACACGCTGTCTTTTTTTTTTTTTCTTTTCTTTGGCGTGTAAATGCCACCGTAAGGGTGGCATCCAGCTTTCGTATCTGGTCGCGTAGTTTTTTTTTTTACTTTAATTACGAGGCCAGCGTTTGTTGAGCTGTCAAGAGAGATGGATTCTTGTTTTTGGGCGATGCGGAAATCGTTTTTTGTTTTTTTTTTAATACGCTTTTTATATTTTTATTTAGGAAAAAAATTGTCTGCGATTTACTAAAAGTTTTGTTTCTTTAGAACAACGAGTTCACTTTTTTTACAATAAGTCTAGTTGAAGTGACAATTTTTAAATATTTTGATTAATCATATAATGCAATCGATAAAAATTTAGATCGTCAGAATGCGATTGCTTATTTGATTTATAAAGAAAAATAATACGAAATTATCGAATGACAATTTAAATGTGAAAAATTCGACTTACAATCGAATTCATAAAAAATAACTATGGAAATTCATTGAATTAGAATTCAAACAATCGAATTTTTATTTTCCCTTCTCATTTTACACAAAAATAGCACAATCATTTGCAAACGTGATCAACGTCATAAATTTCTTCTTAGCAGTTTGTGAAACGGTTTAATTAAAACAAAACGAGTTCACGTTTTCTTTTTTCGTAATGAATATTACCGTATTGTCCAATGTTTCTAATTATTTCATTTACAAAACAATAAATAAGCATTTCATGAAAATATAAATGATCAAAATGCGATTTCTTCTCTGATTCATAGACTTGAATCACATTAATTTATTGAATAAAAATTCGAACTAGAAAGTTCGGTTAACAATCGGACAAAAAAGGCAAATGACGAAAATAAACTGAATTCAAATTCCCACATAAAAAAATGATTCGTACTTTGCTCTTGACGAAAAAAAAAAAAAAATAACAGAATTATATTCAACCGTAATAAACATCTTACATTTTCAATCCTTTCTTCATTCAAACTGCAAGGAAAATTTATTTGCACAAAATCAAAATCCTAAAATTTAAATCTACATTCTTTTTTTAAAAAAAAAAACGACTAATATTTTGAAAGACAAAATAAAAATTCCCAAAGCAAATAAAAAATATTCGAAAAATTCCTTTCTACGATTTCACTCGTTCGATCCTCTTTAAATTCGAATACACGGAATTTCTCACAATTCCCGGTCAATCTGTGCAGTTTACACTGCCGCAAATTGGGTGGGAATTCCTCGTGGGTCGATCAATTATTTATCGATCGATCAGGGCTCTCCGTTGGTGTCCCCGCGTTACACGGGAACGCCACGCCATTATATATATATATATGTATATATATATATATATATATATATATATATATATATATATATATATATATATATATATATATATTCTTTCGGATACGTCCCGAATTCATGGGAAAGTTTGCAACTAGTAAATAGAGCGGAAACCACGGGAATTTCACGACTCCGCCCTTATTTTGGTTCCTGATGTCCGCACGCATGCCCGTCGCACAATTGTGCCCTTCACCTTCACCCCGCCTAGCTCGTTTGACTTCGTCAAATCTTCTCGTCTCTTGACGTCTTTTTTTTAAATCCCGAAGGTCCTTGCACCACGAAAAAAGCGAAAATCCAAATACGAATACATATATATATATGTATCTATATATATATATATATATATATACAGGGTGGGCTGAACGTCGGATAGGTAAGGATGTCCGTAAGGAAAATCTAGATGCCTCGTATCAATACTTATCAGCCTCATCTACGTTTTTTTTTTACTTTTCGAAAAAAAAGCTTTTTTTCTTTTTCTCTTTAGTCTATGTACTTTCCTCACGATTTTTTTGACTTTGTGTTATCATCAGGATGTGCACTGTTGATCAATAAATAAATTACCGACTGAGCACTGTGACAGGTTGAAAAATCGAATTTTCGTACACATTTTGATTTACGTACACTAAAGCTTTTGATCGCGTTTTTTTCGAAACGACTTTTCTCGACGTGGCCGAATTGATTATCAATTGAAAAGAAAAATAATAAATCCGTGACTGCTGTAGCTATCGTTGTACGTAGCCGTTGTTTCAATTATTATTTTCTGAGCCCCCGAATATGAGTGAAAATTTTGGCAAAATTACACTTTTATTACGACCCGCCAGTTCGTGCATTTTTTTTCGGAAAACGGCTACGTACAACGAGAACTATATGTTTATATCGATTATGAAACTTTTTTATTTTTATACTTCAGACCATCTTTTGGCAAGTTTTCGATCCGGCCGTTGGACCACCTTTTTTATACAGCGGCTCTGTTATATCTCAATAATGTTGTCAATTTTCAATTTATTTAAACAAAAATGTACACAACACGACTTCAATTGACGCTTAATAAGATAATTTTTTCCAGATCCCAAATAAATAATCTGCAAGACAAAAAAATTCGGAAGTAATTATTAATTTTTATAGGAAAAATAGGATCAAGATGAGCAGTCCCTAAAGTACACATAATTAAAAAAAATACTTTTACCAGTTTAAATAACTCAAAAAAAACAATTGTTCCAAAAAAGTCCACGAGGAAAGTACATGGCCAAAAGAGAAAAAAATGAAAAGCCATATCATAAGAAAACTCGAACAAAAAATTAAAAAATGCTTTTTTTCCAACAGTAAAAGAGTTCGTAAAAAAAAAAAAATAGATCGTACCGATTCGGATAGTTCTTGATACGAGGCATCTGCCCAATCTGGATTTTTATTTTGGACGTCACTTTCCGGGCCATCCTGTATATATCTGTGTACGTGCCGAAGAGTCGAGGGCGGGAGGGTCGAAAAATTCGTCCGACCTCTTTCGTTATTTCTTTATCTATTTTACAAGCCGTAGGGACACATGCTGTACACCCAAAAAGTGTATGAACAGTCCGAGAAACGCGCGCGTGTAACGTCCACACCGGAGAAAATGACGTCGCTCGAGGAGTGCACAAACGCATGCTAGGGTGCATCCTCTCGCACAATGTACGTAAATGGCAATAAATATAAAGTTATATGTGAACAGACAAGTTTTTGGTGCGTTAACGACTTCCTTGGCTTGGTACAGACATTTATCTTCCTCTCACACCCTCTCTCTCTCTCTCTCTCTCTCTCTCTCTCTCTCTCTCTCTCTCTCCCTGCCTCTCTCACTCCCCCTCGATTTCTCAGGAACGTGGAAAGAAATATTTCGTTAAATCATTGTTAGCCAGCATCCCTTGAACGTCCTGGGTGGCTATTTTCTCGTTCTCTCCTCATTTTTACCCTTATTTCTCGAAGCCCCAATGATCTTCGACTTCGTTGAACTGTGCCTCATTCTCCAGAAATGCCATTTCATGACAATACCACGTTACATATATATGGAAGTGCGATATATATATATATATATATAATGAGTTTTCAGCTGTCCAATAACAGTAATAACAATAATA
>OX632360.1:1230550-1330550 GCA_951751655.1 Ophion costatus | reverse complement strand
AAATCAGGTGTGAGATTAAAATGGGACACCCGGTATACATGTGTGTATACTGGGTGGCTGTATACGGAGAGGCTCGTTTTTGAGCGAAAGAAAAGATAGTGGTTCGGTAAGAAACCGATGAACTGGATTAATCAAAGTATCGCTTATCGCTAGAGACAAGCCTGGCCCATCTTTCGGCCAACGATGTGATTTCAGGCAGGAAGAATCCGGCTTCTTTAGAAGCAACCCAGTCATGTAACCATTTTTTCACTCCTTCGTACGAGGTGAAGTGCCTAGCCGTCACAGCTGACTGCATCGACTGGAACAATTGGTAATCGGAGGGAGCGACGTCTGGTGAATATGGCGGGTGGGCTAGGATTTCCCGGTTCACTCCTTCCAAGCACTTCTCAACCGGTTGAGCAACATACGGCCTGGCGTTGTCGTGCTGCAAAATCAACTTCTCATGGCGATTCTCCCATTCTGGTCTCTTCTCGTGCGGAGCTCGCTTCAAACCCATCAGCTGCAGTGGACAACGATTTCCAGTGATGCTTTCCAATTTTCCTTGTTGTCCATACAGAAATGACGACTTTGGAAGCGGAGAAAGCACTCTTTGCACGTTGTACTCGATGTAGCATCTTTGGCATGCACTTCCGCTGGCAAACGATGCCTTTCCGCGGCCGATCTCGTTGCCGGGAACTTTGCCGGTACTTCTCTAGGTATTCTAATGTAGATTGACGAGAATTTTTGTTTTTTGTTCTAGGTAAAAAATTGTGAATGCTAAATGTCACGCCGCGGACGCCTAAAAAAAATAACAAAAAAAAATACTAGTACTCGGCAATTTTGTGCATCGAAAAAAAAATATATATAGATTTTCTAACAGCTTGATATTCATACTAAATAGATGTGTAATTAATTTCACGAGTGAATCACTTTTTCATACGAAAAAAATGGTTAAATTTGCACATGATTATATACTCGTTACTGTGGCGTAAGGCCTTAAGCCGCCTGTTAAAATATGAGCCTTCGATACTAATATTTAGAGGTTCCTCATCGCAATTTTCTATTTTCCATGCTTATAGCGCGGAGAAAACTTGGCTTGCTACTTTTGAATTTTATAATTCGCCAAGCGGTAAACGTACAGCAGTGCCCGAAACGTAATGTCTCAGGGAATTTAACGCTCTATAAAAAAGTTCTCTAATTGCTTTGTGATGAATCCACTCTTTCACAAGTTATTCAAGATCAAAATTGAATTCATAGTAAATGTCGAGATTTAGAAACTATCAGACTTGTCACGAAATGTCATGAGACCTTTTTTTGAATATCATTCCATTTCGGACAAAATAATTCGATTAAGGATGTTGAGTCCCTATGAAACATGTTAATGTTAATTGTTCAATAAATAGCTCCTTAATCGTCATGAAATTTTTATACGACCTCCTGAATACTTCATGTAAAACATACCAAATTTTCAGAATTCCATTATCATTGCTTCAACCTCCTTAAGGGTTGAAATAAAAAATGATAAGAAAATTCGGAAAATTTCGTATGTTTTTGTATGAAGTATTTAAGAGGTCGTGTTAAAATTTCACGACGATTAGGAAGTTTGTTATTAAAAAATTAACATTTTGTTAAGAACAATGTTTAAAAGAAATAAAAAAAAAATTATCAATAAACTTCGTTTTGTTTCCGTTGCTTTCAGTATATTGTAGATATTACAAAATTGAGAGGTCAAAAGAAAAACTTATCGCAAAGTTACATCAGTTTCCATAAAACAACATTTAATTTGTGAATGTTAATTGTTCAATAACGAGCTTCCTAATTGTCGTGAAATTTTTACACGACCTCTGAAATACTTCATACAAAAACATGCCAAATTTTCAGAATTTTATTATCATTTGCGATTTGGGACTTAACATCCTTAAATAATTTAGAATTTAATTCCTTAATCGGTAATGGTTTTAAAAATTCATTTTTGGTTGCTATTTCCGTTAAACTAATTGCTATATTAATCAAAAATATAAATAAAAGTAGCCAATTCTCATAAAGTTACTTTTTCATTTTTCCTGTTGATGAAAATTGTCAAACACGTGAGTATTTTTCTCGTTTGATTTGTCATTTTTTGTAAGACAATTCATTTTTTAATTTCAAATACACAACTTATGAAAAAAAGTTTTGAAGAAACTTTTTCGTGCTGTAAATAAACAAAAACAAGTAACTTTGTAAAAATTATCATCTTTTTATTTATACTTATGGTTGATGGAATAATTAATTTCCTGAATCAGCAACTTTTCTCCAAAAAATGAATTTGTAAAACGGTTGACTATTACATAAACTATTTAATTTTCCAACTATTTAATCTCATGATTTCATAGAAAATGAGACAATTTACAAAGAAGGTCCTATAACATTTCGTGATAAGTCCAATAGTTTCACCGGAAGATTAAAAAAAATGAAACGTACTACACACTCGACTTCGACCTCGAATAACTTTCGAAAGAGTAGATTTATCATAAAACGACCAGAGACCTTTTTTATAGAGCGTTCAATTCCCTGCAAAAATGTGTTTCGGGCGTTATTATACGTTCACCCGTTGGCGAGTTATAAAATTTAAAACTAGCAAGAAAAGTTTTCTCCACGTGACTAGTATGGGAAATAGAAAATCGCGATGAGGAACCTGTAAATATCAATATTCGTCGTATTCAACTTCACTGCAACTATTGAACAGCGAAATTTCAGACAACAAAAAATAGTCGATTTATTAAAAATACCCTTATATCTATATACTATATATATCGAATGAAAAATAAATATTTTGAAAAAGAAGTAGATAATGATGATAATAACGCAGGTACCTACACATAGAGAAGCGAAGCGGTGGTCCAATAATTCCAACCAACGATTATTTACAACCACCCGTGTCCCCTATGATTGCACCTCGTACTTTTCGCTGAGATATGCGTTCACTCGTGTATATGTAGCTCCCGGTTGCGTCGAACATAGTTCAAATGAAGCAGCGGGTTACCGCAACATATATTCACATACGTACGTATGTATGTACACATGTACATTTTGGAAAAAATATTTACGAGCTTTTGGCGTGAATTACGAAGTGTTCGATCCATGGGAGATTTACGAGAGAGGGAGAGAGGGAGAGAGAGAGAGAGAGAGAGAGAGAGAGAGAGAGAGAGAGAGAGAGAGAGAGAGAGAGAGAGAGAGAGAGAGAGAGAGAGAGAGATAGCCTGATAATAAAAGGCAATGAATCGACCATTTTATGCTCGACGATATAAATTATTTCTCAAGAACGATACTCTCTTCTCTTTCATATAAATGAAGAACACAGTATTGCCAATATCCGGGAAGAAAAGGAGAAAGGCGAAATAATCAATCCCTGACTTTTGCGCCTTTCCACATGATTTGAAGAAGACTGAGCCTTTTTGAGAGCGCTGAGACTTTCGAAACACCTGGTTGGCAATTCAAATAATCAAATGTAATGAATAATTATTAATAATAATAAAAAAATCGTAATTAATAATAAATAAATGATGAATAAATTTATAATAATAAACAATGAAGAATAAATAAGAATAATATTATAATAATGCACATACACACACGGATACAAATAATATTACATTACTATTGGACAGCATTAGATCATTTTCTGCACGATACGTTATACGTCGTGTATAAGACTTTAGATGGATTTTATACACACCACAGTGACCTTTGTTTATTAAATAATAAAATTTTTTTTAAATCGATCTTTTGACATTTTCAAATACAAGTAAAGAAGTTAATTATATGGTGAAAAAAAGAAAAAAGAGCTCGAATTTGTGCCACCTTAATATATATATATATATATTAGGATTGTTCAAAAAAAAGATTAATTTTTTTTCGCTGTACTCAACGCAAAATGTTACTACGTTATGGAAAAATAATTTATACAAAATTTGACAGATCTAATCATTTTTTTATGTAGTGCTTAAACGAATTTTAATTTTCTTTTTCAATTTTTCTTTAATTGTTTTTCTTCATTTGTTTTCTTACTCTGAAACAACATATTACTCCAAAAAAAAACACGCATACTTGTTAGACGTTCAGTGATGCAACCGTGTTCTTGTTCATCAAGTGGTTGATATAATTTTCACAATCGAATTACATACATTGATTCTTAATCTACAAATACAAATTGTATATGGTAGAAAAAAATATTTAAATAAAAATTCTGTATTGTTACAGAACAATTTAAATCAAGACTTACATTTGATCACGGACTAACATTTTCGGCATCGGGATAAAAAAAATTAATACTCCGATAAGCATGAAAAAAAACCCTCAAATTTTGCAAAACTTGCTTTTTCTTAACATACTTCAATTTTTTGTTGAGAAAAAAAATCCATCCTTTTTAACCACCCTGATACATAGGGTGATTCTTTTTAACCACCCTAATATATATGGTGGAATATGGGACATTCCACGCAAAATCAGACACCATTAAGCTTTTGCATCTTCGATTTTCTTCATAATTTTTTGTTTTTTAGTATCTATTGAGAGAGGCCTCCATGCCAATTTTCAGCTTTTTTGGTCCAGCCGCTTCCGAGATATAATTTAAAAAAAACGGTACTTTTTTTTTCAATGCCCATAACTTTGCGAAAAATGATCCGATTGGTATGTTTTTTTTAATTTTCGTTTTTAGACCCACTTTTAGAAAAAAAAAGTGGTACACAATTATCAAAACCGTATTTCCATAAGATTTTCGAGTTCTAAATATTAAATGTTGATTTTTGAAAAACACGTACCGATTGATTTTCTTCAAATTTTTCCTAAAAATACTGTCACTCATTATGCAACTTTTAAACCCGGCACGGTAATGGGATAACGTTGAGATCCATGTTCTTTCGAATTTGAAATTTTTTATTTTTTAGTAATCTGGACTAAAAGTACATAATAATCATTTTTTCAGACTTATGGGCAATGGTTATTGTCATCTACGAAGTTGAATAGATATATCTTAATAATTTAATGTACAATGCCCCTTTCATTTTAGTTAAATATATAACAACATACATTTTTTGTATTAATTCTTATTCAATTTTATATTGAGTCAATAACTCATGTGTATGGAGAGTAGAAGTACCTATAGATCATTATTATTTAAAGAACAAAACTTATTTTAAAAGAATTTAGTTTATATATGTGTTCAGAAGTTGGCGCTTTCTGAAATGATTTTTAACTTTTAACTACGGTCGGTAATAAAAACTTCGTTAATAAAAACCTAGCGGCTGAGTATCTTTCTTGTCTACGACTCCATTTCAGAACAAGGATTCAGTCTTGTTTTCAATCACGTGTTGACAGTGTGTCCTATGAATACCTCTACTAATTTGCTTTCAAGAAAAAATTGTGTAATATCACGGTATATTTTTTGAGGCACAACTTGGTTAATAACAACTTAGTTAATAATAACTTAGTTAATAAAAAAATGTGATCAAATATAATGCGTACTTCATACGATTTATATCTTCTACTTGTAGTCAATCTGTAAACTAATTAATAATCATTACGCGTCAGATAATTCTCGAAAGTAGCTTTGATGTAAAGTATTTTTATTTCAGATATATTTTAACATATATATAAGTGAAACAAGAAAATATTAAAATTCGAAGAAAAATGGATCCTAACGTTATCCCATTAACGTGCCGGGCTTAAAATATGCATAATGGGTGACAGTATTTTCAGGAAAAATTTGAAGAAAATCGATCGCTACGTGTTTTTCAAAAATCAACATTTAATATTTAAATCTTAAAAATCTCATGGAAATACGGTTTCGATGATTTCGTACCTTTTTTTTCTAAAAGTGCGTCTAAAAACGAAAAAACAACATCCCAATTGGATCATTTTTCGCAAAGTTACGGGCATTGAAAAAGAAAGTACCGTTTTTTAAAAATTCATATCTCGGAAGTGGCTGGACAATAAAGCTAAAAATTGGCATGGAGGCCTCTCTCAATATAAAAGAAAATAAATTATGGAGAGAATCGGAGATGCAAAACCTTAATGGTGTCCGATTTGGGGTGGAATGCCCCATATATATATATATATATATATATATATACATTGTATATTCACAAACCCTAAAGATGTGACTGGGTAAACGATGAGGATGAATCGGAAGGCCTCTTTTTTCTCTCTCCCTCTCTCTTTCTCTCTTCCTCTGTACTCTTTCAGATCCGAGAGACGGCGTGTCTCGTGGTCTGGGACAAGATGCGGATCCCCACGCGATAAGAATCTGTCACCTCTCTGAATCATTGCTCTCTCTCTCTCTCTCTCTCTCTCTCTCTCTCTCTCTCTCTCTCTCTCTCTCTCTCTCTCTCTCTCTCTCTCTCTCGATGCTCCCGTTGCTTCGTGTGACACCCCGAGATTCCACTCTTGTCTCTTTAATGCCTCACGACAAGATACTTGCCACCAGATTAAATGCCGGAGCAAAGTTTCACGAGTCACTCGTCTCGAAGCCCACTGAGGTGGGCAAGGCACATAGGTATAGCTACGATACACGCGATAAGCGGGTGTATACGCGCCACCGAATCACGCCGTTCTTTAATCCTCTTTCCCCCATTCCGATGTCTACCTACGATACGACCAATCGTTTTTTTTCTCCATCTTTTGTTTCATCTTGGAGTGCGTTTTGTCCGAATAGCGCGTTGTTTTTCTGCCAATTAAAGGCTCCGCGTAAGCCCTAGCAAGAGGACGATTTTCAATATTTTTTTTTTGGTGAGGTTATCGGGATTAGGAGGTCGGAATTTTACGCAAAATTAATACGTGGTCTTGCCAGGTTTGAGGATTTTTTAAATTGAAAAATATAGATAAACAATGGAGTTATTATTATTTTAAGACTGCGTCGCCGTTGCTGCAGGACCGAGAGGTGTAGGTCCTTCTGGCAAATAGATTTATCTCGAATGAAAAATAAAATAATGTAATTTTAGTATGGTGGCATAATTTTCGTATCAACGAGTAGGTTTTGGGGGTTTTGAAAATTACGAAAATGCCAAACTGTAGGAAAAAAATCGATTTTCGAGCAAAAAACAACTTTACTCATTTGCTATTAACAAATGGATCAACAAATGAGAAAATCACTCGATCATACGACAGAAAATGTTATAAACTATGCTCAGTTCGAATTCGAAGTGACCCGGACGAATAGATTTTAATGCAAAAACAAAATTATCAAAGGTCGCTCAATTTGTGAAATTTTCATAACTTTTTTTTTCCAAATTGAAGTTATCCCTACGCTATAAAACTACACATTGAGAAAATCGAAGTTAAAAATTCCAAGCCCACGCAAGCTCCTTAAAAGGAAATAGTATCACCGCGCTTTTCTTCTAAATCTCTCCAACATTTTTTTCCCTTGCCAGGTGATCTCAAACATGGTTCTTCATTTTATTGCTACTTGTATACTCGCCCAAACCCAGCAGTGGGAATTTTCTCTCTAAGGGACTTGAAAAAACTGAGTCTTTTACCTCGGAGTTCTCTCTAGACTTTTTTTTCGTTTTTTTAAATTTGTCCGGCAAGCTTATTCAGCTTTTCGTAAAGTGGTGCAGTTTAAGATAAAGGTTCTGTAGTTCTAGCATTACAGAGCTTAAATTGAAACGACCAATTTAAAAAAATATCTATATATATATATTTAGACATTGAGGTCCAAACAATTTTTTCGAACAGACTTGGGCATGTTTCTGCTTAAAAAAACTGCAAAAATATGTCCACATTCTTCGATGGTAGTGAGAAATTTCTTATTGCTAAATAACAAAGAGCAGAATATATATATATATATATGCACAGGAATAGGAAGGTCAATGCAAAGCCTTAAGGGGGTAATAGGTTACTTTGTTAGGAAAATATTTAGCCTCGGTTGCGTTAGTCCAAAGTCTATCGATTTCGAGTTATCATAGTAAGTATGATTTTTGGAAAATTTCCCGAAAATTAGGTATTAACACGTTCATAATATTCAAACAGACAATAGTTGGTAACTAAAAACTCATTTGCGTCTCAGCTCAATGTGCATTGAGACGACAAACACCACAATCATCTCTATATCCCCACAACTAAGTAAATGGGATGTGTTGAATAATTAAAAAATTGTCAAAAAATACAAATACCTCTAATGTTAATGCTATTTTCAAAAAAATAGCATTAAGATAAGTGGTAAACGAGTTAGTACCAAATTTTGACCAATTTCCCAAAAATCATACCATGATAACTCGAAATCGTTAAATGTGTTCCTAACGAGGTAACCTGTCATCCGCTTAAGGCTTTACGTCGACCTTCCTAACCCTATATATATGGAGTTTTACTAGTAATTTAATAACAATAATTAATAATAACGAAGAAATTAATATTAATTTAATAATAAATAATATATGACTCATATTGATTTACTAATAAAAAAATATCATTTATACGCATACTGACATCGTGATGTTAGCTCACAATCGATCGCCCTCCTTATCGGCATCACGAGAGCGCGGAAAATCCGCGCTGCTTCACGACTCGTCAAAGTTCGTTTGAGGGAACGCACCCAAAATTCTCTTCGACGGGACATAGCCGCGTGAGAGCCGGATAAAGAGAGCGATGTGTTCGAGGCGACTGGGTGAGTGGGTGACTGATTTTTGGTCCGTTTTGCTGCTGCTGCTCTATGGGCATTGTCGTCGTTTCACAAAGAGATATACGACTCTTCGTTCCTAGAAACAGTTTGGATTCCCATCGGGAATGAAAGAGAGATAGAGAGAGAGAGAGAGAGAGAGAGAGAGAGAGAGAAGGAGCGCGGGAGACCTGAACGAAAGATCGTTATTATAGCTTCATACCTGAAGATCTTGGCCACAACGCATCAAGATTTTACCCTCATCCCAATTTGTGAAATTCCTTGTTTTTTCTTTATTTATTTCTTCTACGTACAATCCTGTTCCACGCAACGTTCGTCATTGTTTTCGTACACAGAAACGTTTTTGTTAACCGACGAAACCGTATCGGCGGTTTATTAAGAATAAACAAAAATATTTAGTTACTAGATAATATTGGATAGGTCTTGATTCAAATAGACAATGAAATATATCCAGATAAATAATTACAACAATGGAGTTTCTTTAAAAAATTCGATTTCACAAAATATTCAATTAATTCAAATTTAAAAAACGAATAAACGTATGTAGTCGATGTTCAATAGCTTTATTGCCAGTTACTAGACAATGTCGAATAGATATTCGTTTGAATAAATGAATAAATATATTTTCAATAAATAATTAGAGAACGGAATTTTATTTAAAAGATCGATTTCTCAAAATGTTCAATTAATTCGAATGAAAAATAAAATAAGCGCGTCTAGTTCATGTCAGTAGTTTTTTCGTCAGTACTAGACGATGTTGAATAAATCTTGATTTAAATAAATTAATGAATATATTTGAACTAAAGAATTACAATAATGGAAATTCATGGGAGAAAATTGATTTCACGGAAAAAGTAGCTCAACAAGAATTTAAAAAATTAAATAAACCCATTTAGTTTATACCAGAAGTTTTTTTTCGTAAGTTACTAGATGATACTAAAGAAATCTTGATCCAAATAAATAAATCAGTATATTTGAAATAAATAATTTCCATACTGTAATTCAATAGGAAAAAATTGATATCCCGAAAAATGTAATTAATTAAAATTCAACAAATAAAATAAACGCATATACTTCATGTCAATAGGTATTATCCCTAAACTTTCGGTTTGATCCTCGTGTCATTGGGTACGCGTACTGTCACTGTAAAAACCGTAGGCGCGAGTCGAAACTCGAAAAGTATTTTTTTTTCTCACCAGGAGTTTGCTCCTTTTTATCTATTAATCCGAGATTTTCTACGTGTGTATATAAATATATAAATATAGTAAGTATACATTTTTTTTATTTGTACAAATAGACACGCGGCTATACGTAGGACGTGTATACAGATGTATCCTGTATACATACATAAATATATATATATATATATATATACACACATGGAGAACGAGTATAGAGTATAGAGAGGCAAGGAACGATGGACGCGGGGCCCGATTTCTTTTGGGCATTGAGGCCCTCTCGGTCATAAATAATGCCGAATGTTGGGCCCCATAAGTCAGGTAGATTCGGTACCTGAATATCGGAGAGAACGAGCCAATGAGAGGGAGAGAGGGAGAGAGAGAGAGAGAGAGAGAGAGAGAGAGAGAGAGAGAGAGAGAGAGAGAGAGAGAGAGAGAGAGAGAGAGAGAGAGAGAGAGAGAGACAGACAGAGAGAGAGAGTTATATAGGGAGGCTGCGAGAGTCTATACGTCTGATCTAGTGTCCCAGTAGTCGTGTATGAAAATACATACACCAATATATATATTTATATATTGGTGTATGTATATATATATTTTTTTTATTTATTTTATTTATTTATTTTATTTATATATTATTTTTTTATTTTTTATTTATTTATTTTATATATATACTATACTTATATACTTATTGTATAAGTATAGATAAATATAAATATATAAATAAATAAATAAATAAATATACTTTTTTATTTATTTTATTTATATATATATATACACCAATATATAAATATATATATTGGTGTATGTATTTTCATACACGACTACTGGGACACTATATATATATATATAGGGTGACAATTTAAAAATGTCTATATGTTTTTAAGGATTTGGCGAGGTATTTTATGACCGAGAAAAATATCTCACTAATGCTTTTTTTGAGTCCTCGTCGATAAAAAATATAACGTATATTTGTGATGAGTAGTATTGGCCAAAAAACCAAAATTCCATTTTGAGCTCAGCATCTAAAGATAATAAAATTCCAAATACGAAATACTGGTGAAAACTTTTTTTTCAATGAAATTAAATTCCCTTCGTCCAGTTTAACATGCATCTTTGATAATTCTCTTCTCGGGGCGGAATGCACGAAAAAACTTAATCAGGAGTGTTTCGTTTTCGTAATGGAATTATCTGTATAACTTTATACTTAAAATAGAATTTGATTTTTTCCCAGAATGCTCATTTTTTTATGGCAAATACTGCTCACTATACAACTACGCTCTATATATATTTATAAAGAAGACGAGATGGACCTTTGAAAAACGCATGGCCACCTTATAACCGTCACCCTGTATATAAAGATAGTTTTGGAGAGATTTGACTTCGAGGACTGTCTCCATTGCCAATTGAGTCCGTACTCAACATCATGCCAGCATGTCTTGAAAATCACTTTTGAATGGACGTATGCATATCTCCATGAAAAAAATCGAAGACCACCTTCAATATATACCTACATATGAATATGTTTATTTTAACATGGTCTTCGAGTTTTTTTTTTGAAATACACAGACACGTATATTTATACATATGTATATTGCTGTTTGGAATACTGGTGGTTTACAGAGTCACGCCCTGAACTGTCGCTGCACAATGAGAACAAGCAAAACGGAGGAGAAAAGGAGAAAGAAATCGAGAGGTATAAAGAGAGCGAGGGAGAGAGAGGGAGAGGGGAAGCGAGGGTGTATGGGAAAATGGGCCTCTCGTCTTACAGGTGTAATATATTTATATTCCCCGGACATCTTTATAATCTGTTAACCTCGATGGAAAATAACGAATCGATTCTCGGATTCTCTCCCCTCCCCTTCCACATACATCCTGAGCATTTCTACTCATACCTTGCCACAAAAATTTATCTCAACCGCATCGCGACGGGTATACCGCGATTTTATTATTTCCATAAATCGGTGGGACTCAGGCAAGTGTATATATATATATAACCTGAAAAGTGACTTGACTTGATATATATATATATATATATAACCTGAAAAGTGACTTGACTTGATATATATATATATATGTATATATATAACCTGAAAAGTGACGGCCAAAAGGAAAATCTAGATGTCTCGTATACATACCTATCCGAATCACCTCCATCTATATTGTACGATGTTTTTTTACTTTTTGAGGAAAACGCATTTTTTTAATTTTTCTGCTTCATGTAAGTAATTTTCTCGCGACTTTTACTAGTGATATCGTTACGAAGGGCACTGGTAAGGGAGGGCACTATTGTGACAGACCGGAAAAGGTCGTTTTGGCAGATTTTTTTTTTCTTCTAGTAAATTAGTTATTTGGGATTTGGAGAAAAAGTATGTTATTAACTGCACACACTGAACGTGTTTCGTGTAAATGTTGGTTAAAAAAAAATGATAATTTCCCAACGCTATGAGGTATGATAGAGCCGCTGTGTAAAAAAATGTGGTCCAACGGCTGGATCGATGACGTGACAATGGTTGGCCTGAAAAATGGAAATCAAAGAGTTCCATTATCCATGTGAAATGCAGTTCTCGTTGCACGAGGCCATTTGATCGGAAAAAATTAAAAAATCTGCAGGTGTTTTAAATAAAGTGTAATTTTGGCGAAATTTTTACTTATGTTCGAGGCCTTAAAAAATACTAAATTTCAACAAACGACAAAAACTGCTACGTACGACGATATTTACTGTGATTACGGTTGTTTTTTTTTAAACTAACAATTAAACAATTATAGCTGGAGTTATGACTCCGACCAGATCGGATTTCAATATATTGACTTGACATTTTTTAATATATTCTTCAATATGATACATTGAAAAATTGCAGAGATAACGATTTTTTGGACAACGTTGACGCCTTCGATTTTGATCTAAAGTTAACAAAAATAGGCTCGAGAGGATCAGCCGCTAAAGATCAGATGATAAAAAAAGTACTTATACTTATACGTCGAATCTTGGAATTAAAATAACACTTAGAACAAATACCAGTCGCAATGAGTCTCAATTGCTTCTAAAAAAATTCCAAGAGAAAAACACATAAACAAAAGAACAAAAAGAAGTGCTCGATAAAAAAAAAAATTGAAAAAATAAGTTTAAAAAATGCTTTTTTTTCTCGAAAAGTAACAAAGATCGTAGAACATACATGGGGGTGATTCGGATAGGTATTCATACGAGGCATCTAGAGTCTTCTCTTGCACGTCACTTTTTCGCCCACTCTGTACTGTATATATAAATATATATATATCTCCGAATCACCCCCATGTATGTTCTCGGATCTTTATTTACTTTTCGAGAAAAAAGCATTTTTGTTTAATTTTTTTGTCTGTTTGTAAAACAGGTATGTCTTTTTTTTCCTTTTGTGTATGTATTTTTCTCTTGGATTTTTTTCAGAAGCAATTAAGAGTCATTGCGACTGGCATTTTTTCCGAGTGTTATTTTAAGTACAAGATTCGAAGTATAAGTACAAGTATGAGATCATTTTTTTTTATCATCTGATCTTTAGCGTCTGATTCTCTCGACCCTATTTTTGTTATGTTTAGATCAGAATCTAAGGCGTCAACGTTGTCCAAAAAATCGATTTTTTTTCCAATTTGTGAAAGTGTCATATTGAAGAATATGTTTTAAAAAAATATATATATAAGCAAATGAAAACTCGGATTCGTATCTCGTAAGATTTTGTGACGTTTATCTTGTTTTTTTTGTGGAGGGCCCGACGAGGCGCAGCCCCGACGAGAAGAGCATTGGCGTCCGAAGGGCGACGGGGGGGATCAGAATGGTCCCTCGGGAAATCAGAAATCGCGAGTAGCGTTTTCTTACATCGGTAAATTTTATTGACTGTTTTTTTTCATCTTTTGTTTTTTATTGTCGTCGTATTTTTTTCGTTGCACTCAACGTCGCGTCCCTGCTTCGCGACGACTACGAGGCGCGCACCGAGAGAGTTTTTTCGTGTAAACACGAAAAGCTGCTACGGGCTCGTTACAGGATCGTTGGGTGGGTCACAGTGTACATATAGTGAGTGTACAAGTTGAGTAAAATCGTAATGTGAGAGAGAAAGAGGGAAAGAGAGAGAGAGATGGAGAGAGAGAGAGAGAGAGAGGGTTAGCGATAAAATCCTGGGGATATTGCGGGACCACGAACACATAAGTGATTTTCTGTATGGTGTTATCGGTTTTTTTTTTTCACGACGATAAGAGATCGTTCTAATGCCGTTCACTTGTTTTTCTACTCGGGGGAGTGACGAGAGAGAGAGAGAGAGGGAGAGAAAAAAAAGAGAGTTTGGGGGATGTAGAGGGCGAGCTACCCCTCGAGATACCGATCTCACCGGGCTTGTTATTACTAAGTGCACCGCGATATCCTCCGATCGTTTATGTGCTCCATCCTTACAGGCAACTGTATTTGCCCCCTTCTTTTCTTCGTCCCCCTCAACAACAAAAAAGGAAAATTGAAAAAATGTATATTTTTTATGGATGAGAAAGAGAAAATAGAAAAAATGTGCATAAATTTTGAAAAAGACAAGAAATGATCGTGGTATAAAAGCAAAACGATCGAAGTATTCTGGAAGTTTATTAAATTCGTTGCCGCCCACTATACGCGGTCACGTGCTAATCGAGATCATCGAAGTGGGAGCAACGGCAGTGAGAGAGAGAGAGGGAGAGAGAGAGAGAGAGAGAGAGAGAGAGAGAGAGAGAGAGAGAGGGGGGGTGGAAGAAGATCCTCGGCACGTTCCACGAATTCATCGAATACTCGCTGAATTATATGCTCACCATGAAAACTGAGAGGAGCTCTCGTGTATGCTCGCGGACTCGTCGTCGCCGACGAGAACAGGAGAACTCGCGCGCGCCTTCGACTTGTGTAGTACGTCATTGCCCCTGAATTATAACCGGGACCGCAAGAACACAGCGAGCAAGAAGAGGAGAGCAGAGGAGAGAGAGAGAGAGAGAGAGAGAGAGAGAGAGAGAGAGAGAGAGAGAGAGAGAGAGAGAGGGAGAGAGAGAGAGAGAGAGAGAGAGAGAGAGAGAGAGAGAGAGAGAGAGAGAGAGAGAGAGAGAGAGAGAGAGAGAGAGACAGAGCAAGATCTCTTGCGCGCGTGGCACTAAAAAACTGAACGAACCTTATCCTCTGTCTCTCTTGCCTCCTCTCTCGTATGAAATCCCCCCCCCCCTCTCTCTTTTCTTCTGCTCTTTCCCTCTCTTTCGCACTTGCCTTCTCTCTCATATCAAATTTCCCTGTCTCTCTTTTCTTCTGCTCACTCTCCTTCTTCTACTCTCTTTCTCTCTCCCCCCCCCCTCTCTCGCTCTTTCACTCTCCCTCTTACTACATGTACATAATTCTCGGGGTCCGCTTGTCTATTTATGGTCTCGACGATAATTAACTCTCTTTCTCCGATATCTTCAGGGAATTCTCTGCTCTTCGATAATTCATTATATATAAATATATATATGTATATATTTGCTTTTCTTTTATTAAAATAAATCGAGTTTTTGTCAAAGCTCGAATAAATCTTCAGCAATTCACCCAAATCGAACCCGGGCGGTTCGATCAATTTTTGCTCGCAGTTCCAGTGAGCCGAACGAATTCTCGTTTCGCCAACATTTACCCAATATTCTCGAAAGTGTCTATGAATTTTCCAAACGAAAAATGCGATCGTCGAAATGTGTAGAACATGTCGATTTTTCTATATTTTTCTGCGTTATTTATTTAAAAATATGATAATTTTTATTTATTTATCGGATCTCGCGATCCATCGAGTAATCGGATGGGTGACCGGGGCTGTCACCCATCGGGGTATCGACCAGGCCAACGAAACTCGACACGGGAGATCGCCGAAGCGGGCACACCCACCGCGCAACCACTGCCGCGGTTCGATTTTTTATTTATTCTTCTTCCTTTTTTTTTAATCAATTATACGTCATTTTGTTTGGAAATGGGGGGAATTATACGTCATTTTGTTTGGAAAGGGGGGGAATTTACGAGCGCATAAGGTAAAAGTGTACGCGCTCGGTACAAGTGCGCGATCGTTACGCTCTATAAGGCTTCATTAAACTATGAACGCAAGGCACGTAGGGATCGTGAGAGATCGAGAAACGAGACGAAGCTACGTATAGACTGCGGGTAATTTGCGAAAATGAAAAAAAAGTTAACTCTCTGTTTTTGTCTCTTTCTCTCTTTCTCTCTCTCTCTTTCTCTCTTTCTCTCTCTCTCTCTCTCTCTCTCTCTCTCTCTCTCTCTCTCTCTCTCTCTCTCTCTCTCTCTCTCGTTCTCTGCCTCTCTACCTCTATCATCCTGTCCGTATGATTACTTCGTTAAGGATCATTCACGAGAGATGCGCCGTGAGTATATAGACCCAACTTACTTTGGCTGAATAGGGTATAGAAGAGCATTGCCCGATTTGCACGGAACGTTCGAAGCCAGACGCGGAAAATTCTCCGACCGAAATCTCCGGGTTGGATTTAGAAAAAATGCCGAGGTCGATTTTTTAAAATGAAAGTCTGAAGTTTATCAAAGTACTTAGAAAATGTAAATTTTATAAGAGAATTTAAAAGATGCAAATTTCATGAGAGAACTAAGGAAGTTTACATTTTGTAAGTGAACTTGGAAAATGTACATTTTAAAAGGAAACTTAGAAAATGTACATTTTAAATGGAAACTTAGTAAATGTACATTCTAAAGGGGAACTGAGAAAATATGTATTTTAAAAGGGAACTCAGAAAATGTACATTTTGTAAGAGAACTTAGAAAATGTAAATTTCATAAGAGGACTTAGAAAACATAAACTTTATAAGAGAATTTAGAAAATGTAAATTTGATAAAAGAACTTAGCAAATGTATATTTGCCAAGAGGAGTTAGAAAATGTACATTTTATAAGAGACTTGAAAAACGTAGATTGTTCAAGAGGACTTAGAAAATGATCATTTCATAAGAGAGCTTTAAAAATGTAAATTTTATAAGAGAACTTAGAAAATGTCCATTTTATAAGAGATCTTAAAAAATATACATTTTATAAGAGACCTTTAAAATGTACATTTTACAAGAGGACTTAGAAAACGTAAACTTTATAAGATAACTTAGAAAATGTAAATTTTATAAGAGAACCTAGCAAATGTATATTTTTGAAGAGGACTTAGAAAATGTACATTTACTAGGAGACTTGCAAAACGTAGATTTTTCAAGAGGACTCAGAAAATGAACATTTCATAAGGGAATATAATGAAAGAACTTAGAGAATCTGAATTGAAAATCTGATATTATGAGACAATTTAGAAATTGTTTTGTTTTGAGAAAAAATAGATTCAAATTTTCTTAGAGAAAATCGAAGATCCAGATTCTTCAACAGAAAACAAGAAACCGGGTATTACTTCCGAAACTTAGAAATTCTGAATTTCTTAAGATACTTAGTAAATCTAAATTTCATTGAAGAATTCGGATAATTCAAGTTCTCTAGTTTCGACTTGCCAGCTCAAAGAATCAAAGTTTCCTAACAAAAAAACTGACTGAAAAATCTACAATCAAACCCAAAGAAATTCAGACTTTCTAATTTCGACTTTCCACCTCGAAGAATCTAAATTTTCTACGTAAACTCACAAAATCCACACTTCCCAGAATTCCGGAGAAAAAGATCAAGCTTTCCAATTCAGCTTTGCCAATTTTCACCGTACTAAAAAAGTCAACATTCCAAGCTACCCGAAGATCCCCGAGTCGAAATTTAGACCCTCCTTTAAACCTCCTTTCGATCCCAATTTGCCATTCAATGGAGGTTCAAGAGGTTCAAATGGAAATCTCAAAAACATGTATATCAGAACCTACTGAACCTCCAAAAGTGGCAGAAATTGGACTTTTTCACTCAAAGGAGGTTTAGTAGGTTCATCTGAACCTCCTTTAAACCCCAGTGAGCCTGATTTAATGCTTACGCAAACCTACAGACCCTCTTTTAAACCTCCTTTCGCCCTACTAACTCTCCTTTGACTCCTTTCACCGGTGGCTCGCAGAGCCTCCTAGCCCTCCTTTAAACCTCTTCTGACCCTACTAACCCTCCTTTAAGCCTACTTCAATATGCTGCCCTCCGCTCCCCCCCCCCTTCTCTCCCATCCGCAGTTCACTGATATTCCAAAGAAGGGATAATTATAATTACAAAATATTTTCAGTTACACGAAATAATTTATAGTTGTGACAATGTATGTATATGTTTCGAATTAATAAATCATTCTTATAATAAATAATCAAACATCATATTTTTAATTCACACATATAATTTATTTTTCAGATATAGCTTGACCCTACAGAACCTCCTTTGGATCCAATCTTTCATTTTCCTTCTGCTTTGGATTCAAAGGAGGTTCTGTAGGGTACAGATAGGACTTTAGGCCAAAACGAGGTTGTGTAGGTTCACGCAAGCCGAGCCCATAGGCCTAAAGGAGGCTCAGGAGGTTGAATAGAAGGTTCAGTAGGGCTAAAGGAGGGTCGCCAACGGTGCAAATTTCTCCATATAGGTTCAAGGGGAGTCAAAGGAGGGCGGCGGTCTGTGCGTTACAAAGGAAATAGGTTTTCGAGCATTCAAAGGAGGGTCTAAATTTCGACTCGGGTCCCTTTTTCGCAAAAAATAATCCAAAACCTCCATACCCAAAAAAAACCCAAAAAAACCACTTCCCAATATCGCATCTTCCAATGAGCCAGAAACATCCTCCGACGATGATGATCGAAACGCGAGCGAGTGCACGTCGAAATGGCCCAAGTACCGTGCAAAAAGCCAGGCCTCAAATATTTCGCTCCGTCGCGAGTAATCGAGTACAAAAACGTTTGTCATTGAGAGCGGAGGAATTCGACGCGGAGTTCCGGCAGCGTTAAAAGCCGAAAAACCGAGGGAAATGTTGGCCGCACACAACGCACGAGGCACACGATCCTTCATCGTCTCGTGCGCGACGCATGACGTCTCAACTCTCGTGCCAAACCTCGTTGGCGTTATTTCTTCTCTTCCTTTCGACTTTATTTTGTTCACGTACAAAATCGGTGGTAAAGTCCAAGGAAGAAGGCAAGGGGGGAAAGAAGAGAGATAGAGACAGAGGGAAAGGGAGAGAGAGAGAGAGAGAGAGAGAGAGAGAGAGAGAGAGAGAGAGAGAGAGAGAGAGAGATGAGGTGGATGTTGGCCCTCCTCAGGTTCGAACGAGTACAGAGAACGAGTGAGAGGAAGAAAAGGAGCGGAACCCACGTCGCCATTTGTTTGGCATTTACAGCCATTTAGAGCGGAAAACCTCTGCGCGCGTCTCTGCGGTACCGCTGACTGTGAGCAAGAATTTTCCTCCGGCATATGTCTATATACACATCCATATATACATATATATATCTTTTTTATATTATTATTATTTTTTCTTCTTTTTATTGTATATTGTATATTATATATTATATTGTATTGTATATTGTTGTACTATTATTGTACATTGTATAATAACGACAAGAAAAAAAAACAACAATATTAATATAACAAAATGCATCCACATTATATTATATTGTATCATATTATATGATATTATCATTATTATTATTATTGTAATAATAATATAACTGCGTATAATCGAATATATATCTATTGTAAGTGGCATACATGTTTATGCTTTGCTATTGTATTATTATTAATATACCATTATATAATATGGTATATTATATTAATATACCATGATAATATTATATAATATATTAATACTATTAATATACCATTATATTAATATTTATCCACCATAAACCATAATTATATTAATATATAATTATATTAATATACCATATTATATAATATTATCATAAAATTATATATTATACAATATGAAACAATATACTTTCATATATGTTTTATACTTCCTGTTATTATCTTGATGATCATTATCACCATTATTATTATAATGTTATTATAAGATTTCATTGCTGCAGGTACTGAATTTCCATTCAACGCCATTCACTTATAGGCAATTATTATTTCAATAATTATTATTGCTTATTATTGTCATTAGACACTTGGATACACAATAAACACTCCTCACACCCCTCTCTCACTCTCGTATTTTTTGTGCATTATTTTTCTCCGCTTTTCCAGTGTCTCGTTGCCAATGGTACGCCCATGGGCGCGCGCGCCTTCTTGACGAATGAGAAAAGAAGAAAAAAAGTCAAAAGTTGAAGCCTCCCTTGGCCGCGCCGGCCGCAAGTACAAGGGCGCGTTTGGACTTTCGAATTTTCACGGGACGATGGGAGAATAGCACATCTGCGGTCCAAGGACCATAAGGAAAAAAGGATCACGGTGTCGCAGCGAGAGGCCTTGGCAGGTCGCGGAGGAGAAAAGGACGAAAAAGGACGCGGAGGCTCGGTAATATTCGCTGTATGTGCGTACACTTACTTATGGTCATCGCTCTTACTCGGAGAGTCAACCTGGTTAGTCAATACGCGTTGGAGAGAAGAATATATATATATATATATATATTTTTTTTTTTTGAGAGAGAGAGAGAGAGAGAGAAAGACCCCCCGGGCAATATTCTCGTCGAGAAATTCGTTCGGGTCGACAGAAATTCGCCACGCTACTTTCGACACGGTGCTCAATTCAATTCTCTTCGAAAATACTTGAATATATATAGATACAAGTACATTTCTCGTGCAGTTGTTATTTTCTCGTGTGTCACTCGCGTCGGGACGAGGAGATTTCATAACTGAGGTACCAGGTCGTGGAAGATCGACCCTCGAAGATCCAGGACCAAGGTCCTCATTTCTTCGTCCACTTTTCATTTTCACTTGGTTGGTAGGGGTAACTTGCCGTTTTTTCTCCTCGCCGAGCTAGAGCCTGAAGGAGGGAGACCTTGAGGCGAGGAAAATGCGGATTTTTGGTTTTTTAAGAGGCAAGGTTTTTTCACTCTTAGTCTTAGGGCATTTTCATGACTACTTTTGGCTGTTACGTAGTATTTATTTTTATCGATATTAAAAATAGCGGAGGCATGGCGCGGTCTTCTAGTGCGGCACATGTTGTCGGACGTCGTGACACGTAGCGTCGGCGGGGCTAATCTGAAAAAAAACCAACGAGAATTTTTCTTTCATTAACACTCATACGCAGAATGTGAACCAAGAAAAAGTGAAAAATGTCGAGAATTGATGAAGTGGTACGATTTGAAACAAAAAGATTGAATTTTCCGAAAAAAGCTACATTTTGCAATCAATTTTTTTTGTTAATTCTCAAAAGCATTTTATGTTTTAGAAAATAAGGCTAGAAAGATCTGTACCAAATTTTGTGAGAATCGGTCAGTTAGTTGTTTAGCTATACGTCACGCCAGTTTGAAAAGTGCAGTTTAGAAAACCATGCCATTTTTCGTAGTATACATAAGTCGTAATAAAATATACCCCAAATCTAAAAAATTATGTGGAAATCTTTCCTTTTGGAAAAAAAAATGAAAATCAACAAATTTTTTCCTCGACCAAAGGCATCTCCCCCCCCTCAATGTGAAATAATAAATTTTCAAGGACCTCTGAGCTTCCCTTAGAGGGAATTATTATGTTTTTGTCGGTATGTTGCAAAATTCCGAAAAATGTTCATTCACTTTGCGAGGGGAAAGCCTGCACCGGAAGTACGAGACACGTACGTGTCCTTGAAAAAAACGTCGGTCCGCGGGAACGCGATTTACCTCAAACTTCTCGGAGTCCTGCAAGTCGGCTGGAGAAAGAGAGAAAGAGAGAGAGAGGGGAGAGAGAGAGAGAGAGAGAGAGAGAGAGAGAGAGAGAGAGAGAGAGAGAGAGAGAGGACCGGAAATCAAATTCGCCACGAGAATTCTCACCGGTTGCCATTCGCCCGAGGAATTTATTAATTGAGACCGTCGAAAGAAATAAATGGTGTGACGCAGAGAACGAGAAAAAGATCGGATACGGGGCTGAATAGGGGGCCGATAAAGGACTCGTATGAATCAGCAATGAAATTTTTACACAGATCGGTGAAATTTTTTCAAATTTTGTTGTTTTTCATTTATTTTTATTTTCAAAGTTTATCGCAGTCTTTTTCACAATTTTTTTTAGTTTTCCACTTCTGAACGTTTATTTGCGTTCTATTTTCCCTGAATTTTCTTTCAGTACTTTCATTTTTTTTAATGCGTTTTGCGCTCATCTTTTTGTCTGCTCTTTTTATACTCAAGTGTCTCATTCGTTTATTTTCATCAATTTATTTCCATTGCATACCTCACAATTTAGCTTCCGCTTTTTTTTCTCTTAAATATTTTTTTCAAATTTATCCACATCAATTTACTTCAATTGTATTTTACGTTAACTTTTCTTTGTGTTTTATCCCGCTATTTTATTTCGTTGCATATTGTGGTCAACTTTTTGTCTGTTTTTTTTCCTCAACTTCCTTATTTGTTCTATTTTTATCGATTTATTTTCGTTTCGTTACCTCGCGTTTTGTTTCTGTTCTTTTTTTCTACCAATTCGTAAAATTCTTTATTTTCACCAATTTATTTCCAGTTTATTGGCTGTCAGTTTTCCACGTTTTTTTTCTTTTAAATTCTTTTTCCCGATGTCATTTTGCGCTAAATTATTTTGTCTCTCTTTCTTTTTTATAAATTTATTTCCGTTTTATCAGCTCTGAATTTTTGTTGTGCGATTTTTTTCCCTCAAATTGTTTGTTTTTTTCTATCTTTATATCAATTTATTTTCGTTTTCTTCGCTGTGATTTAACTTTCCATTTTTTCTCTCTTAAAGTCGTATCCCGTTATTTTTTTTTATCTTCTCATTGGGTGTCAAAGTGATTCGAACTTTCGTCACGAGTCGCGAAGATCTCGGTCGACGTTGTCAAACTGCTGCCCGTGTTGCTAACATCCCCTCGTGAAAAATTGCTTTTTCCTCGCGAGTATTTTTTTTGCCTTTAATTTGTTTTCTATTTATTTTTTTATCCATGTCGACTTCTCCAGCCTCCTCCGCACGCCCCCTCCCCCATCGTGCTTCGCAAGGAGTCGCGTGTGCCGAGCACATGGGCGGAAACGAGGAATACAATGAAGACGGCACCGCAGAGCGCGTCATGCGGTACCAAAATTTAAGTGTTCCGTTTTCCCGACCACCCTGGAAGCTCCCGCATACTTCTCGCCTATATGTTTATACGGGGTGTCCCATTTATCTTGAAATGTCGAAATATCTCGAAAACAGCCGCGCTGGAAATTGCAAAATCCCGAGAAAGTATCACGTAGATTCAAACGAGGAGTAAAATTGCCAGATGACTCCGTTTTTACTCAGTAAACGTTTTCAAGGTGATTTCAAGGTCAACTCCAAAAAATAGAACCCTATGATTTATAGTGGCATCTTATTCCACGTTAGAAAAAAGACGTTATTTTTGTTCGCAACATTTGTTTTATTTAGCCATTATTATTTTTTTTTTATTACACAAAATGTTGAATACCTTGGCCATCCACTTCGAAATATGAATTAATTCGGCGAATAAATAAATTACGTTAAAAGAGAGTCTCTCCTCATTCTGTTCTTCATCCAATCGTGAAAAATAATTTGTTGAAAAAAAGTTTAAAAAATATCCGAACAATGACCGAATAAAAAAATCCTTCGGACTGTAACCGGTATTTTTTCCCCTAGAATAAGATGCTTCGATAAAATATAGATTTGCATTACTTAAGGATGTTGAGTCCCTATGAAACATGTTAATGTTAATTGTTCAATAAATAGCTTCTCAATCGTCATGAAATTTTCACACCAGCTCCTGCATACTTCATGTAAAAACATACCAAATTTGCAGAATTCTATCATCATTACTTCAACCTCCTTAAGGGTTGAAATAAAAAATGATAAGAAAATTCGGAAAATTTGGTATGTTTTTGTATGAAGTATTTAAGAGGTCGTATTCAAATTTCACGACGATTAGAAAGCTTGTTATAAAAAAAATAACATTTTGTTAAGAAAATTTTTTAAAAGAAATAAAAAAAAATATCAATAAACTTCGTTTTATTTTCGTTTCTTTCAGTATATTGTAGATATTACAAAATTGAGAGATAAAAAAAAACTTATTGCAACGTTACATCAGTTTCTTTAAGACAACATTTTCCTTGTGAATGTTAATTGTTCAATAACGAACTTTCTAATTGTCGTGAAATTTTCACACGACCTCTGAAATACTTCATACAAAAACGTACGAAATTTTCAGAATTGCATTATTATTTGTGATTTGGGACTCGACAACCTCAAGCGGGTCACCGCTGTGATCGGTAAAAAACCGATTTTTTTGCATTTTGTCAAAGTATAGATATTTACGAATATGTGAAAAAATGCTCAAGTAAAAATATTGAAAAATGACCAAGCTACAGACGATTCAGTGAGAGCGAATAGCGCAACGATTTACGTATATTGGAACTTTCAATCGCGTTTTTCTCGACACAACTGTCCGATTTTCAATTTCAAGAAACGAAAAATTTCCCTAATTGCAGCAGCTATAGCTGTACGCAGCCGTTTTTTTACTCAGTATTTTGTGAGCCCCAGAATATGAGTACAAGTTTCGCCAGAATTACACTTATTCAAATAAGCGCATTTTGTACATTTTTTTTCGAAAAACGGCTACGTAAAACGTGAATTACGTTTATAAAGATTGTAAAACTTTTTTATTATTATTTTTTAAACCAACCATTGTCAAGTTATCGATCCGTTCGTTTGACCTCATTTTTATACAGAGGCTCTATTATCCTTTTGTCGACAGACTTATATTGGGCAACGACATTGTCACACTGGGTCAATTTGACCCGGATAATTCATCCACCTGTCATTAAGAAGCCCTCGGTCGGTTTTTATTGAAAAAAATCAGGAATACCCTTTGAACACTCCTTACTATGTCTGCACAATTCGAGTTCGGAAAATATCAAATTAAATCGTGTTAAGGGGGGAAATCACAGTAAAATTTTCAATTTTTCGAAAAAAAAAATTTTCGCTTAAAAGATGCTTTAGGGCCTTAAAAATAATATACCAAATGATGGAATACGGCAAAAGCGTCCGAGTGCCCAAATTTCTTGCGTTGAATACAACGCTTTTTCACGACGCTTCACTTTCGTGCATAACATAAATAGTGATAAAAAACAGTGATATTTGTAAATCATTGTCATTATGAGTGACACATCGTCGAGTCGTGTTAGAAAAGGGACGAAAAAGGATACTGCGTACGAAAATCGACTGTACGGTGCAGGCATTGCAGATTAGAGGTATATGAAATTTTCATATGGTTTCTCAGTACTTAAAACTTTAAACGCGTTTTTCTCGAAACCACTTTTTTTGAGCTCGCCGAAGACATAACTCGAGCAAATCTTTACCGATCGACTTGAAATTTTGACAGTAGCTTAGAAACATCTTTCTCCACGGAGCTACGTAGGATTTTTTATTTTATATGGCTTAGTTTTTTTTTATCGACGATTTTACGGCGTTTTTTTTTGTTAAAAATTTAACTTTATTTTCAAACATGCACCATTTTGCGAGAAATCAATATATCGAAAAAATCCTACGTAGCTCGCTAGCTGTTGTTATATGGAAACTAAAAAATTTTGGTTTTTTCTTCCAGGTCAAAAATTAAGGAGTCTACGTCTTCGGCCATCGGCACGCTTTCAAAAATATGCGCCTTGGGGCATATGCTGCGCAGCCGCCATTTTAAAATATTTTTTATTGAAAAAATTACATTTTGTACTTTTTTAGTATTGCTATAAAATCTACTTTACAGATTTTCGATTGATACTTTTATTCAGCCAAAATTAATTCCCGAAAATATGCCTATTTTTTTGTGTGCTACTGTGATTTCCCCCCTTAAAAAATGATTGAAGATGTTCTATCTTGGAAAAGTCTGCGTTTACTAAAAATTCATCCGGTTCAAAAGACCCGACGTGTCAACTTAGGGTACGAAAATAACAATGTCAATTTTTTTATTTCTCCGAATAAAAATTTACACGAAATAAGTTCAATGTATGCTCAACAAAATACCTTTTTTTTCCAAATCCCAAAAATAATTCCAGTGATAAAAAGAATTCGGAAAAACGACCCTTTCTCGGCTTGTCACAGTGGTGTCCTTCTTTGAAGTTGACCTTGAAATCACCTCGAAAACGTCAGCCAAAAAAAGTCATCTCGTCATTTTATTCCTCAAGGCGTCTCAGGCAAACGGGACACCCTGTACATGTATCGGGCTTGTATACCGCAAAAAGCGCAACCGAAAGTTCCGTCCTCGAGTGCCCCTTTCCAATCGCCGAAGAGCTACACATTTACAGGGCTAATATACGACAACGCGTTGAAACATTTGTGGATGCGTCGCAGCGGAAACAAAAAAAAAACATACAACCACCGAGTAAGTGAGGGGGGGGGGGGGGGGAGCAAGAGAGCGAGAGAGAGAGAGAGCACGATCTTGCGGAAGCTCGGAGGAAAAACGCCCTTTTTATTGCCCCCCGTTCACTTCCTTCAGTCGCGCAATATTTTCACTATACCGAACTTTGGGAAATTCGACTTTTCGACGACGTGAAAAGAAACGCAATTTTTGTTTCTTTTTTTCTTTCTCCTTCTTCTTATTCTTCTTCTTTTTCTTCTACCCGCACTCCTCTTACCGACCGTCGTAACTTATCGTTGGGTGCAATAAAGTATTCGCAATAAAAATATCGTAGACACAACTGGTTTTGGATTATTTACGGTACGTGTGCATTACCCCGAAGATAGATCAGACGAGAATTGCAACCAGCACAAGATCAATAACTCGCTCTGCTATCCTTATATATGCGTGTGTATATATGGGACATTCCACATAATTTCACCTAGCCTGTGATTCCGACCATTTTTTGTTTCCATGCTTTGTTTTTGTAAAGAAGTACCCCATGAAAAGGGTATCCCCACCAATTTGTAGATTTTTGTCTCTTCTCTTTCAAAAGTTATAACTTTCCAAAAAATGTCGATTTCGGAAGTTTTGGAAACGTTTAAACGCCGAAAACTCCAGAACTAATTGAGATATCGACAAATGTCGCTATATGATTTCTCTTCATTTTGAACCATACTTTCGTTAAAAAATACGAATAAATCACCAATTATTGATGTGAACGTTTTTCTCGCTTCTGAAGTGAAAACTATCTTTGTGAAGATCATTGCCTATTTTTATTTTTTACAAAAAGTTCTCTATAATAGATTTTACGTTCGTTTTTTTCAGACAATTTTTATTATTTTTATCTCCAATAATGCTATATCTCATTTTGTGGTTTCCAATTCGGCTTTGTTAGGCCTGGAACGATTCATTTTTAATTTGTGGTCAATTTGACGAAAAAAACAAAATTTTATTCAAAATGTTTTTTTTTCGTTAAATTCCGTTGAATATGATGCAATTATAATTATCAGCAATACATAAATATAAATTATATATTGTAAGTAAAATACATACATTAATTTTTAAACAAATATATACATACTATATTGACAGTTTGATATAATATATCCATATTATATTGAAATAATTGTACGCGTAAATCGTTGCGCCATCGCTCTCACTAAATCGTCTGTAACTGGGTCAGTTTTTAATATGTTGCCTTGAATTATTTTTCACATATTTTTGAATATGAATTTGTTCATAAAACGATAAAAATCGATTTTTTTACCTGTCACCACCCGCTGTGACAGGTCCTACTAATTCCAGCAATATATAGATCTATATGTACATTCAAAGTAAAACAAATATATTAGTTGAAATCCTTTTATTAATTCAAGGATAAATAAATGACATGTAGATATATATATATTTTATATATTATTCATTATAATAAAAATACTGCTAATAATAGCAGCCATTACTATCAGCATTCTTATTATTATAACTTGCGTTGTATCATATTATTATTAAATTATTTCTTCACTCCCGATGGTACAGTTAAGCGCTTCCACTATTGCCTGTTTGATTTTTCTAATTTGTTGACATAACGTCGATTGGTTCAGGAATTATTTTGTAATTCGTTTTGCTCTTAAAAAAGGATACTATTCGGTGCAAAGTTAAGCCATAAATATATATCTATATGTATGTATATATATGTGTGTTTGGGGGGGGGGGGGTGTGAGAGAGAGAGAGAGAGAGAGTGTATGTTCTACATATATATTTATACGAATGGCGAGGGTTTCTCCTCCTCCTCTTCCTGATCCTCCTCCTCGCGTGTAAGCAGAAGTCCGTACATCGTGTACACATAGGCTACATCCTGGGGTGCACATACAGGAACGTTTGCTGTATATATGTGTCTGTATATATATTTATATATATACACATTGAAACCAAAGAAGAAATCGTGTGAGGGGCTATGTTGGACACACCCACGCCACTCCCACTCGGCATCGAGACCGTGACAGAGGAACGTTCCGCGATGTATCTTTCACTCCTCTCGCGGGATGCTGCAGGTTCGACTGAACCGTACAGAACGAAAAAAAAAAATTAAAAAATACCTAAATGGCTTTGTTTGCCAAAGAATTTTAGGTATTACGACTCGCTAAAACGAAATAATAAGAATGATAATTATTATTCTGACGATGATTATTATCATCATCGTCATTGTTATCACCGTGATAATGATGGTGATCATGACGATAATATTAATCATAGTTAGAATAACGATGATCATGATTACTATTATCACGATTATTACTTGAGAATTTATTATTCATATTATAATATCAATTTATGATTGATTACTTTTTTAATGAAAATAAAGTTATTGTCACTAATAGTATTATTATTATCGTCGACATGTCATTGACGATTTTAGTAACAATAATAACAATATCGATTGTATTATTATTGTTAATTGTAATCGATGTAATAATAACGATTATAGTAAATTAATATCAACGACTACAATAACCATAATTGTCATCATAATAATTCAATATAAAAAATATAATCGATTAATATTCTTTAAAATACTTTCATGTAAACAATAATAATATTTTTTTAAACACTTTAATGACAATCATAATAATACTGAATGCAAGTACTTCGATTTCGCGAAATTTCGTCGAGCAAAAAGTAAATCAAAATAATCGTATCAACCCTAAATCGTGGGATGGTGAAAAATTATCCCCCAAACCCAAAGAAACCCTAACAAATTCAAACAAATCCAATTAACCCTAAGTCGTGGGATAATGGAAAATCATTGTTCTTTAAATCGTAAGCATCTTTTCGAAAAACGTTTGCAAACATCCATCCGATTAAATCCAAGTTTACCTTCCCTTCTTCCGCAAATTCGAAAGTCACTTTCGTCCGTCGCGACGAAGGGATGCTCGAAAGAAAAAAAAAGCGAAAAAACAAAGATGGCGCAAGGGGGCGCGATCTCTTGCAAACGAAGTATAAATCTCTCGAGTGGTGCGCCCGTGAGGATCACTTAGACGAGTGCCGTACGATATGGTGGCGAGTATTGAAAGTACTCGCGGCTCTTTACCTACGACTTACACACGGACACACAGGCATCTGGGCGCTCGAAGAAAGATCGGTTGTACGTAGTCGCGCAGCCACCGAATTTACGATCGAACAAAAAGCATCGAGCAATAAAGGTGACAAAATATTTCCATCGAAATATTATTTACGAGCCGGGTCATATCTCTCTCCGCGGCCGTTGAAATTGCTGGTCGCCGCTCTCCACGGGCCTATACACACACGGGGCCATCGACTACTGACTGACTGCGATGACCATCGGGCCTTCTTACCGTTCTGGGCAATATCCGAGCTTCTCTCATCTTACGACGTGAGAGCCTCCTCTATACTTTCCCGCGCTAAATATATATATATATGTATATATATATATGTATATATATATATATATATATATATATATATATATATATATATATATATATATATGTATGTGTATATATATATATATATATATATATATATATTAATGATCCGCAGCCTCGCGTTGCGCAAATATTTTCCCCTCGGCCAATAATAATAAAATCACCGGTATTACGAACTTTCCGAGTTTCTCGTTACGAATTTAGAGAGACCCGATCACTTGAGTAATATATACATAAATAAATGTACAATATATATATATATATATTGTGTGCGTGCATGTGTGTATTACTATAGATACGTTTTTAAGGATGTTAAGTCCCTATGAAATATGTTAATGTTAAGGATGTTGAGTGCCAAATCGCAAATGATGATAAAATTCTGAAAATTTGGTATGTTTTTGTATGAAGTATTTCAGAGGTCGTGTAAAAATTTCACGACAATTAGGAAGCTCGTTATTGAACAATTAACATTCACAAATGAAATGTTGTTTTATGGAAACTGATGTAACTTTGCAATAAGTTTTTTTTTTGACCTCTCAATTTTATAATATCTACAATATACTGAAAGCAACGGAAACAAAACGAAGTTTATTGATAAATTTTTTTTTATTTCTTTTAAAAATTGTTCTTAAGAAAATGTTAATTTTTTAATAACGAGCTTCCTAATCGTCGTGAAATTTTAACACGACCTCTTAAATACTTCATACAAAAACATACCAAATTTTCCGAATTTTCTTATCATTTTTTATTTCAACCCTTAAGGAGGTTGAAGTAATGATGATAGAATTCTGAAAATTTGGTATGTTTTTGCATGAAGTATTCAGGAGGTCGTGTAAAAATTTTATGACGATTGAGAAGCTATTTATTGAACAATTAACATTAACATGTTTCATAGGGACTCGACATCCTTATTATTACGACGCTGACGCAATAATTCATTGTGAAGACAACCTGCAGGAAGTGAACACTGAATTCTTGAATTTGAAAATCAGCTGAGAACGATGAAGACCACAGGCGTGTGTATACATATATATACATTGTTTTCAGTATTATTGTTATCATTGCTCCAAAGAAAATATATCAAATAAGAAATATGTATATATCGTAAAATTTTGAATTTTTAAAAGCGAAAAAGAGAAAAAAGCGATATTTTAAAAATTTGAAAAGTGACCTGAATTAAGTTCACTCGTGTATAGCTGTCATTATTTTCAGGATCATTGTTAACATTGCTCCAATGAAAATATATCTATATATTGATAATATATCTATGATATATTATAGCTCCAATGATACATTGGATAGATATAGCTCCAATGATGTATATCTAATATATATGTATATATATATTTTCGATTTCATATATTTCTATTGGATCAATGTTAACAATAATACATAAAATAATGACAGCTATACACTAGTGGACTTAATTCAGGTCACTTTGCAATTTTTTTTTATTTCGCTTTTTATTTATCATTTTCATGTTGTGATGGTTGATATTTTATATTCTTAAAATAAAGTAGCCTAACCAAGGCAAATATTAAGTAAAAAGATTATAGATTAAAAGACTAAAAGAAAATCATTACGGTATCATTTCGACGTAGCAAAATATACAATTTCTGCATAAATATGAAAAAAAAGTTTTTTTTCTATTAAAGATGACGAGAAATAATTCCACTAATCTATATTTCAGCGTCAATTTTTTTATTTTTATTTTTATGTAGGAGGGACAATTTGTTGTTTTTCATTTATTGTGGGTATTTTCATTATTATCATTAACATTTATATATATTTGAAGGAGGTAATTTGATTGATTTCAAAGGGCTGATACAGTGGTAAAGAATGCATTTTTGTCAAGGATTGTCAATTCGTCATTTTTTTTGCGTTCTCAAGGTTATCAATGGTTTTTCAAATAGGAACATTTTTTCTTTATTGAGACGTAACTGATATTCAGAAGAATCCAACGACCTATGGTATCATGACTTTGAAATTACTTTTCAACAAAATATTCTGGGCTTGTTTGGGTTTGGTTAGGTTTGTTTAGGTTCGTTTGGGTCTGCTGGGGTTCGTTTAGGTTAATTTGGGTTCATCTGGTTTAATTTAGGTTTATTTAGGTACGTTTGGGTTTATTTGGATTTGTTTTCGTCGCTCTAAAGGCACCGGAGATATTTGGGGTGGTCACGTTAGATGGACCACCCTGTATATGTAATAATTTCTGGGCTATATGGACGTCGAACCGCGATCCTCTCAGTATCTTCGAACGCGATCAATTTCGGGATACGTTCATCCACATATATATATATGTATGCACACACATATTCGTCCAAGCCACTAACAATAAATGATGTTACCCTCGGTCCACAAAATTAATTCAATTTCGTTAGACGGTCATCATTAACATTATAAATTAATCGACAAAGCTTGCCTCTCTCTCTCGCCCTTCCCTCTTCATTGTCTCAACGGGCGTTCATTTATATTTGATTTCCGTGGACGTTCATCCTTCATAATTTTTATCGTGGGAATGCGTCGTGCGTACGTCACGCGTTTGCGTGTGTTTTTTTTTTTCATTCGCGATCGTTACGAAGAAAGAAAAGAAATGGGAATTCGGATTAAAATGAGTAATAAAAATTCTCTCTCACCCCCTCTTTCTCTCTCTCTCCCTCTCTCTCTCTGTCTCCCTCTCTCTCTCTCTTGTATGTTTGTGTATGTTCCTCTGCTTTGACATTCCAAATCGATAAGTTGTCTCAACGATTTTCCAATGCGATACGATCTCCGCGATCAGTCCGCGGTTTCATAGCTGGCGCCACTCGAGTCCAATTAGCTCGGGCGATTAAAGAATTAAGCCGAACCCGCAGGATCGTGCGAGACGTCCGAAGCGTCCTCGCGAACGATTCGAATACGCACCCCTCAAGTTAATGTTGCACACATATAGGTATATATATATATATATGTATTTATGTATATATATATATATAAATTTATATAAATAAATAAATAAATAAATATATGCGTGTATGTGTCCGTTAATGTATAACATAATAATTCCCGTAATATACAATAATAATAACCAAAGCTTTTCGATAACAACAATGATAATTCATTCGGAAGAATTATTATCATTATTTCTTCATCATCACTAAGTCACTGTACGCAATTTTCCCATACGCGACTTATTCGTGTATACGTGTGCACGTGGAAAAATTCTTTTGATTCTCGCGGCCCCCTCGTTCTGCCTTTTACCGTTCCGGACACGTTCGTAAAGTAATACTTTTACGATTCTCCGAGATCATAACGTCCTAGACATCTCCATGATCCTGGACTCGCATAATCGTATCGTACGGGAATACATGGCTGAAAAATGTCCGGCGAGGATGTTCTGCATGCCTGCAATATCATATATGTGTTTATATATGTTTGTAGATATATATGCATAAAAGTACTTTGAGTAATATATAAATATATAACTTTTTAGATAACGTATATAGACATGAATATGGTATATTGATGCGTCGATGTATGAATCTATAAATATATTTAATATATAAACATATCAATATATTAATATGGTGCTATATTGATGAGGAGTAAAGTGGGCACGTGGGGGGAACGACCCCGTACAGATGGAACAGCTACGATATGGCGGATGGATAATTTAATTAAAGATTGATCTATATTTGACATATAGGATTTTGAGTATATAAATTTACTACTGTATGTAAAAATACATTGCTAACGATAAAGGCACGAAAATTTCCTCTTTATCTCAAACGAAACGCCCGAATTTTCAAACTTTTATTTTTCACGTCTAAACAAACTGGAATGGTCAACGCCAAATTTTCATGATTTTGTTTTCGTGGTTGAGAAATTTCGAATACCAGTTTTTTTCGTTCATTTTTTTACCTTACGAAAGTATCTAAAAGAAAGAGTGAGAAAGAGAGAAAGAGAGAGAGAGAGACAGACAGAGAGGGAAAAGAGAACAACGAGAACAAGTATGGACAGGCCACGTGGAAGAGTAATGCCCGTTCCGATATCCATCGAAGGATCGCGAGATGGATGGTCCAGGTACATTGAAATCTATCAGCCATCACTCGTCACTCATATATATATATGGATATGTATATATGTATATATATATTTATATATCCATATTACAACTCCGTTATTTTTTCTTCTTCAAAGTTCGGAGATCATTAGGCATTACGAGGCATCTGGCAATTCAATTGAATTACGAAAGTCCTTTCGAAAAAAATAAAACAATAAATATCATATAATAAAAATAACGAAGTGGATTACATATATTCATAAAATAAACATGACATTTTATTCAGCAAAAAATGTAGTGACGAGTATGGAAGCACTAAAAGCTCGCGCATTGCAAGCTTGTGCTATGTAATATATATGTAATATATATATACGAAAAGAGAATTCGAGCAGGGGGTTTTGATGGCCACAAAGTTGCTCACTTCCCGCTTGCGCGAACGTCGCTCGTTTCCGTGCCACTCAATGCACTCTCGTAGCCCATTCATTCAATTCATTTTCATCTATACGATTCACCGTGTTCACCCTTTCTGTTCTCTCATTAGCCGCGTTTCCGGTCCATCTATACCGTGTGTGCCATTTACTTTATCCGCTCTCTGCTCATCTCCGCATACACACACATACATACATACACACACATACATCCATACATACATACATACATACATACATACATACATACATACATACATACATACATACATACATACATACATACATACATACATACATACATACATACATACATACATATATACATACATACATACATACATACATACATACATACATACATATATACATACATACATACATACATACATACATACATACATATATATATATATATATATATATATATATATATATATATATATATATATATATATATATATATATATATATATATATATATATATATATACATACATACATACATACATACATGTATGCGTGTGTATTCGTTGCTTTGCGGGCTACATCTTCCTAAGAATAGAATTAGCAAGACTTCCGCTCGTGGATGTTGAGTCCTCGAAATACACGAGGGCGAACAACGCGGAGAATGATCGTCTCGCAAATTTGATTGCTTAATTGGGGCTCTCCAACGAATTTTACTGGTCGCATGTTTTAATTTGGAACAATTGCACAAGCGAGATAAAATAATGTTTTTTTTTTTGCCAAATACAACGATCGTTGCGTCTGGGACTTTGGGTGTAATTGTAAAAGAGTTGGGCAGAGAAGAGATATTGGAGATAAATTTCTTTGGAAGAAAAAACATGAATTAACGAATGTACATATTACGTGGTTGGATGTAAATCCGCCCGCTGGCGATAGATGGCGTTGGGTCGACTATTTTCTCGCATTGGAAATTGGCAATACAGCTGACGACCGGTCCACAGAGTCTCGCCGATATGCTATAGGTGACATTTGTGTGAGGCGTTATCATGTATTTCAATTGTCTTTACAATGGCAAGTTTTGGATCGGATGAGTCACCGTTACGGCAAGTTATGCTGCGTTACTTTCTGGCAAAGAAATCGGTCGCGGAAAGGCATTGGTTGCTAGACAACGTGCAAAGCGTGCTTTCGCCGCTTCCAAAGCCGTCGATTCTCTATGGACAACAAGGAGCGCGGAAGCATAAGCCAAAAGAGGGCTGTCGTGTATTGCGAGCTGCTGAAAGCGTCGGAAAGTATCACTGGGGATCTTTATCGACAGCAACTGATGCATTTGAAGCGAGCTCTGCACGAGTCCGGAATGGGAGAATTGCCATGGCATGTTGATGTTGACGCCAGGCTACATGCTACTCAACAGGTTGAAAAGTACAGCATCGTATATTATCGCAATGTATCAGATATAATTCTCATAACAATAATATATAAATATATATAATATATATAATAAATATAATAAATATAATAAATATATAACATATAAATATACCACATATAAATATATATGTGGTATACAAATATACCACATATAAAAATATATAACATATAAATATATATATACACTCAAACTTTTTATACATGTAATCATAAAGAAAAAATAATAATAACAATTCGTAGCGCAATGAAATTCGTTCTCCGTGAACTCAGTCCCGCGATGAGGCCGTTCGGAAAAATACGAATGACCAATTTGATATCGCAAGAGAGCAAAGGCGGAATCTCCGCTGTCGAGACAACGCGGCTGGAATTTGGAGATTCCTCGATTCGAGAGAAAAGGAGAAAGAGGGAGAGAGAGAGAGAGAGAGGGGGGACGGGGCGTTTGCGGTCTCAGATCTATACGTGACCAAGTTGTCGAGGGAGTTTTGAGTGGAATGCTCACGGTGAGGAACGATCGTGTCGTGGACCAGAACCGATCGTGGATCCGTGGGCGTGGTGCGGACTTGATGAGTTACGATCCATGCTTTTGTCTCTCGTCTCTCACTTTTTCTCTCTCTCTCTCTCTCTCTCTGTCTCTCTCTCTCACTCTCTCTCTCTCTCTCTCTCTCTCTCTCTCTCTCTCTCTCTCTCTCTCTCTCTCTCTCTCTCTCTCTCCCTCTCTCTCTCTCTCCTCCTTTCTCCCACCCTGCCCCTCTCTCTTTTGAAAACAAGAGGAGGACACGATCCTGCATCGCTGGACCACAACGAGAAACGCGGGGGTCACCACTAATTATGAAGAGAGAGAGAGAGAGAGAGAGAGAGAGAGAGAGAGATGCGAGAAAATCTAAAAAAAAATTCTCCTTCGGTTCAGCTCGCACTCACGAAACGTGAAAATCCACTGAGGAAAATGAAGGAGGAGGGAACGAGAAATAAACGAGGAGAGAAGACAACCGATTCGAGACAACCTCCGAACCGCCCATTATGCTCGCTGGACGTTACACGGCATAGAGACCTCTTTTAACTGGATGATTAACGCGCCGAGGAATAACTCCGCGTTATTGCGTGCGTGCTCACCGTCAGCTCGGGAAAATATTTCGTATATTATGTTTTTTTTCGATTTTTTTCTTCCTCTGCCCCCCCCCCCTCCTTAAGAAATGACAGCCTCGTTAGCATTCTGGTAATTTTTAAGAAACGTCCGTCGCGAGACCATACGCAGGAGATTGAAGAAGAGGAGGAGGAGGAGAGGAGTCGATGCGAATCAGTGACGACGAAGTTTTTATCGTTGGAATGCAATGAAAATTAATTGCTTCGATTAATTTTTCTTTTCATTTATTTGTGCATTCATTCATTCGTTCATACATTATGTCATTCATAGTTTTTATTATGTTGGGTTAAATCATATTACATTTTTTTCTATTGCATTGCATTGTGTTATATCACATTATTTTTTATTATATTGTATTATATTATATTATATATTAAATTGTAATATAATATATAATATAATATTGTAATTATATTGTAATATTATATATTATATTTTAATATTATATATATTATAGTATATTATATTATATTATATTATATTATATTATATTATATTATATTATACACTAAACCAAAAAATTAAAGGAGCAGACGAATTTTTTCAGTCTTTTTCGAAAAGCCGTAACTCCGTAAAAAATTGTTGTAACGGAGGGGGCGGGGGGACGCAATAAAGCGTTTTAAAGCTTTAAATCTACTGGACAAATTTTTCTTTGAGCACCACGCTCAGCGCCGTCATAAGAAAAAGAGGGAAGAAATTTTTTTCGAATTTTTTTCGTTTTTTCAAAGGCGTCCAAGGGCTCGAAAAAATGTTTCCTGCCTTCATCAATTCTGGGGTCATATAGCGTGATTCTTTAGCTCAAATTTCGTTTCTTTTTGCTCTCTGTACGACCATTTGTTGCTGAGATATGGCCGATTGAATGAAAAGTCAGCGTCTTTCTTTGATCATCGATATCTCACTGACAAGTACTAGATAATGGTGTATAACCACAAAAAACCTCAAGGCAATCGGTTCATTGGTTTTCGAGAAATTTTGGGTACCAATTTTTTTACGACGCTCCAAGGATCATACAATATCCTTGTATATTTTTGATATTTTTAAATAAAGAAAATTAAACATATTTGCGAATGTATATACTTTTAGATAATTAAAACCCCAATCCGAAATTTCAAATAGTTTTCCTTGAAAAAATTCACAAAAATGACCTTTTTTACCGGCTGCTAGGGGTATATCTGCCCTTAATAGAAATAGGGTTCTACCTCGTTCCACATCCCCCCTATTCTCCAGATTTGGTTCGATCGGACTATTATTCGTTCCCCAATATGAAGAAATAGCTGGCGGGATTTTTTTTTTCATTCAAACGAGGAGGTGATTGCAGAAACGATTGGCTATTTTGCAGACTTAAAAGAAACCTATTATACGGAAGGGATCAACAAACTAGAGCAGCGTTGGATGAAGTGTATAAGCCTAAAAGGAGACTATGTTGAAAAATAAAAAAGGTTTATCCCAAACATTTAGTAGTTTACATTTTTGCACGGACTTACCAAACGACCCTCGTAAGAGCCTTTCAGTATTTTTGAGGAATACTTTTTTTTTCTAAGCTTAATATTAATTTATAAAAGTACAAAAAACGATTTTTCTGCCGTTTTGGAAAATCCAGCCAAATCTTTTAAGGTTTTTTTTAACCTCAATAGAAGCCCAAAAACTCTGTAAATTTTCAAATCGATCGGTTCAATCGTTTATTTAACCCGAGTCGTCAAAGTTTTCTCAAAAATTAACGGAGCACTTTCATGAGAGATTTCAAACTTCAAAACACTTTTTTGCCGCCCAGCCCTCACCTCACGTACGACTATTTATCACGGAGTTACAGCTTTTCAAAAATCACCAAAAAAAATTTTAATCGTTTCAGCTCGCTTAATTTCTTGCATGAGTGTATTATATTGTAATATAATATATTATACTATATTATATCATATTATATTATGTTCTATTATATGACATAACAATCAATTATGACTACCACATTTCTACAATGATTATTATCGTTATTTCATATATATATATATATATAAGTTTATCAGTGGCGTGGATGATCGAAAGAAGGGGATGAAGGGATGGAAAACCACCGTACGTATCCATCCGTATACGACACGATGTCCATTGGTAGAACGAGGGCCAGCACGTGCTGGCGTTTTATCGCCGAGTGATGGTGGCACAGGAAAGTTGCATCTGCTACTCCACGGGTGGGCGGCGCGAGGGGGCGGCTGGAGAGGTTGGTCGATCATTTTTTTTTCTCGAGAATAAGTCCGACGCGATATACTTTTTTTCCCCCCCGTTCATTTTTTCCTCTACTATGTACGTATAAATTTTGTCATTTCGTGAAGGCTCGCGCGAACCTACAGGGAAATATATATATATCGATACGAATCAACGCCGGCTTCCATCACTTTATATTGCTCTGGCCCATTCTGAATTAATAACCGGGCCCAACCGTCAGCAATCGCACAACAACATATCGCCAGGCGGTAATTGAATATTGAACTATGTATAATGATAATAATGAGAGTATTGATGATGATATAATATACTAAAATCTAATGTCATTTCATGTGATATTATATTCTATTGCCTTATATCATAATACATTAATTATGTTATATTTTATCATATTATATTATACGAATATATTACCCTACATTGGATTACACCACATTACATTATATGAAATGAAATGATATTATATTATATTATATCATATGATATTATGTTATATTATATTATTATAAATAGAGCCTACAGGTATGTCGATCAAAAACGTCTGCTAAAGGGTAAGAAAGAGAGAGGGAGAGACCGAGAGAGAGAGTAAAGTCTTGAGAATTCGTTGCTTCTGCTGGTACTACAGCTCGTCTTTGGTGTAAAACAAACCTCCTTCGGCCTCCCTCACCGGTCTTTACCCGCCTTATTTTTTCGCTGACGACCACCTTCCAGCCACTGTGATTTATGACGCTTCGCGGAGCCAAAAAATTTGGAGGAGAAAATAACGAAAAAAAAAAAAGAAAACGACACGCACGAGAGCTCGATGTGTGTATAAGGGTGGGAGAGCCGGAGAGAAAGAAAAAGGGATAGAATGTGGGAATAAGAAAAAAGATGAGTATTGTTGGACCCATTAATATTTATCGTTTCGCGCACACACGGCTCACATCACGTCACTCTCTCTCTCTCTCTATATATATATGTATACATATATATATATATATATACACACATATATATATATATATATATAAATATCTGTTTGCTTGGAAATTTTTACGGTCGAATTTAAAACTCTCGAGACTCTCGGCTCTATGGTGGCTTTGTCACTGTTCAACTTTTCTTTTTAACGACTTATTATCATTATCGCATTATTGTCACGATCATCATTATTGTTTATAATAACAATATCGCTGAAGTATATTGCTGCCCTAATCTATACTATCGATATTATCATTATAATATTTATGAAATTGTATCGCTATATTCAATTTTCAACATACACAATGTATGATAAATCTTTATCATAGGCAATATTGTTACATAAGATTTGATGCGAGAAAAATCGGGTAGTCTGGGTTCTTCGGGGACTTTCTACCCAGCGCATTTTCACTGAACTCGGACTCGAAGAGTTCTCGAAAAATATTCAAATTTCAAGGCACCGATACAGCATTTTCTCCCTCTATTATCATATTTTCGGTATTATTCATCGGTGGCTCGAGCATCCCTTGCGGGCCGCATCTGTACCCATTGACTTTAAGGACTTTTCCTGCTGCTTTCGGACATTTTTTTGTCGGCCGCCGCGCCTTGTAGATAGAAATCACCGGGTCCAGGTTGAACCCTTCGACTGCTGCGACATATATATGTATGCGTACATTATTATATCTAGGCTATCTTTTGTAGGATCGCTGGTACAAATTTTTATCTCCAAAGTCGATTTGGACCGTCAGGCGATCGGTCATTCTCGCTGGTCTGGAAAAGCGCGTAGACACACGCGCCCATTTTTTTCCCACTTGCTCTCTCCCACCCTCTCTCGCTCTCTTTCTCTCTCTCTCTCTCTCTCTCTCTCTCTCTCTCTCTCTCTCTCTCTCTCTCCTCTCTCCTCTTCTTACGCAATTAATAATCGCGCGACGTTACGAGCAATTTTCCCAGATGAGCCGGGACAAGGATAAAACAAACGGCGAGGAGCAGCGTTCGCGAGGAGAACGAAATTCGGCCCAGAATGAGAGGGGTCGGGAGGGTGGCTGAGGGGTAAGAAAAAAATGAACGACGACCCCCCGCGTCTCGGTCGACACCGCGATTGTCGTTTCTCTAATGACTTCGAGACAAGATCTCTTCGAGAAGGTCCGAGAGAGAGAGAGAGAGAGAGAGAGAGAGAGAGAGAGGGAGAGAGAGAGAGAGAGAGAGAGAGAGAGAGAGAGAAGTGCCATACACATGTATATCGCGCTTACGGTTCTTCGCTGACCGAGAGTCGTTAGAGAGACAGAGAGAGAGAGAGAGAGTCCGAGTCTCGAACGTCACGGCAAAGGGACAAAAAGGGGGAAGCAAAATCTTATCGAGAAATCTACAAAGTTTTGCGTGTGTCGAAAGAAATCGGCATTTTCCTTTGTACCTTCCTCTCCATCTATTCACTAGTTTCATATATGCAGGGCGGCCCAAAAAGTGACGTCCACAAGTAAAATCTCGTTGCCTCGTAGAAATATCTATCGGAATCACCTCTGTACATGTTCCAGGATCGTCCTTACTATTCGAGAAAGAAAAACATTTTTTTTCTACTTATTTGCGTATGTACTTTCCTCCGGATTTTTTTACTCGTGTCATCGTTACGAGATGCACTGTTGAGCAATAATTAAATTACCAGCTGAGCACTACCGTTGACGCCTTAGATTTTCATAAAGAGTGAAGAAAAGTAAGTAGTCACTAAAGTTCAGATGATTAAAAAAAAACTTCCAAAAAAGCCACGCGACTTCCGATTGCTTGGAAAAACTTCTCAGACAAAAGTACATACACAGAGGAGAAAACCCATGCTGAAGAAAATATCGAAGAAACTGGAAAATCTCTTTTTTAGTAATAATCATTTCACAAATAATAATTTCTATGCGTTGCTCAATTGTGTAGTACTCCATGACTAAACCCCAATACTTCCTGATGTCAGTTGTCGAAGATCGGATCTCTATGTTCACTCGAAAAAAAATGGTGCCCAATTAAAAATGTCTCGTAATGTTGACACACCGTTTAGTAATTCTTTACAGACGCGTTACCATTTTAAATTACACGCACGCAGTTCTGGTGCTGCCGTCTGTCGAAAAACAGCGACAGCTTAATCAACGTCTTAATAGATGGGGGTGATTCGGATAGGTATTGATACGAGGCGTCTAGATGTTCCATTCGAATGCCATCTAGATACGAGGCATCTAGATACGAGGCATCTAGATACGAGGCATCTAGATACGAGGCATCTAGATACGAGGCATCTAGATACGAGGCATCTAGATACGAGGCATCTAGATACGAGGCATCTAGATACGAGGCATCTAGATACGAGGCATCTAGATACGAGGCATCTAGATACGAGGCATCTAGATACGAGGCATCTAGATACGAGGCATCTAGATACGAGGCATCTAGATACGAGGCATCTAGATACGAGGCATCTAGATACGAGGCATCTAGATACGAGGCATCTAGATACGAGGCATCTAGATACGAGGCATCTAGATACGAGGCATCTAGATACGAGGCATCTAGATACGAGGCATCTAGATACGAGGCATCTAGATACGAGGCATCTAGATACGAGGCATCTAGATACGAGGCATCTAGATACGAGGCATCTAGATACGAGGCATCTAGATACGAGGCATCTAGATACGAGGCATCTAGATACGAGGCATCTAGATACGAGGCATCTAGATACGAGGCATCTAGATACGAGGCATCTAGATACGAGGCATCTAGATACGAGGCATCTAGATACGAGGCATCTAGATACGAGGCATCTAGATACGAGGCATCTAGATACGAGGCATCTAGATACGAGGCATCTAGATACGAGGCATCTAGATACGAGGCATCTAGATACGAGGCATCTAGATACGAGGCATCTAGATACGAGGCATCTAGATACGAGGCATCTAGATACGAGGCATCTAGATACGAGGCATCTAGATACGAGGCATCTAGATACGAGGCATCTAGATACGAGGCATCTAGATACGAGGCATCTAGATACGAGGCATCTAGATACGAGGCATCTAGATACGAGGCATCTAGATACGAGGCATCTAGATACGAGGCATCTAGATACGAGGCATCTAGATCTGGGTGTCATCCAGATACGAGGCATCTAGATGTTCCATTCGGATACGTATTGACACGAGGGGTCTAGATGTTCCATTCGGACGTCACTTTTCGAGCCATCCTCTCTACTGATGTCCGAGCTAATCGCTCACCCCGACACCGTTGTACGTGTGTTTTTGTCAGGGCCTATCGAATCCGCAGCCGCGAACGACACGGGACAGGTATGCGTTTAGTACCTCCAGGCAACGCACGTTAAAGATTCCGACCATAGATATTTCCACTTCATCTCCTTGCGCGAGGCCTTAACCCGCGATTTATCGTCGTCCCGGCAAATGAGGGCTCCTTTTTTTCCTGAATATTCTTCCACATCTACGAATCCTTCGTCATGGCGGTCCATTATTGTCGATCCCATGAAGCTGAGCGATCACGAGGGAAATTCGCCTCGTTACAACGTTGCGATTGGACGGAAACGAGGTAACGATGAGTCCCGAGTGCGTGATTTCTTTTGGCGTTTTGTTTTTTCGTTCATTTCTTATTTTTTCGCTTTTTTTCGTTCCTGGCTCGGCAATAATTTTATCGGTAAGTATACCGCGGCGCCACGGGTGAGATATGGTCCCATCCTCGGCCCCAGTCGCCGAGTCGTAAGGCCCAGAGTCGAGCGAAAAAAGATGAATAATAACGCATATCACGAGAGAAAGGAGAGGAGAGAGAGAGAGAGAGAGAGAGAGAGAGAGGAACAGAAGGAAGTCGTCTCTAAGAGTGAGGCAGAACTCGCGGAATGCATCGAGCAATCGCTCACGCGATAAATGCATCTCCGCGCGCGCGCTGTGCGTGACGTATTGGTACGCGCTATCCCATATATGAGTATATATACGAGTCCAACCGCGGTATATACGTCATGTACAAATTAAAAGTGATTCCGATGAATAATGCCGAGAGGGATTGCCAGCCCTAAAAAAGACGCCATTTTCCTTCTGCCGGAATTAATGCCCATATATATATATATATATATATATATATATGTATATATATGTATATACCAGCACAAGGAGGTAACTCATTTTCTGCATTTTGCAGATGCATTTTTTTTATCAGCATTATAATTTTTTAAATTAATATCAAATGTGATTCGTAGTTCGCACACCTGAGCGCATATATACACACACACACACACATGTATGTATATATATATATATATTCAGGATGATAATCATAAGGTCGTCATGAATTTCAGAAGGTCTGGTGCGAAGATTTCACGATCGAGAAAAATATGACACTCATTGAATTTTCGAGTCATCTTCGACAAAAATATGTAGCAATTTTTTAGGCGAGTGATATTTGCAAGAAAAAAATGGAGCATTTGGAGAAAAAAAAAACGAAATTCCATTTTGAGTTTAACAGAATGAAGATAATTGAGTTCCGAATACCAAGCACTCCTATAAAAAACTTCTTTCAATGGAATAAAATTCCATGTGTCCGCTTCATAAAGCATCTTTGACAATTTTTTTCTCGATGACGAAATGCGAAAACAAAGTGCGGGAGTGTTTCCTATTCGGAATTCACTTATCTTCATTCTGATGTACTGAGAATGAGATTTTCACTTTTTTTTTCAGAATGCTCATTTTTTTATGGGAAATCCTACTCATCAGAAAACTGAGGTATATTATTTTTCGAAGAGGACTTGGAAAGTTATTGAAAAGCATATTTTCCTCAGTCACAAAATCTGCGCACAAGGCCTTTAAAAATACACGGTCACCTTATGATTGTCACCCTGTACATGTTACACCCCCCCCCCCCGTCACACACACACTCACTCACTCATATATATATATATATATATATATATATATATATATATATATATATATATATATATATATATATATATATATATATATGCACATTATGCCTCGTTGAGGCCATCAGCAAAACCGATGAATCTTGATGGAGCTCCTCACCCTAATGATTCATTAAATACAATGACTGACCGAGTATGCGTTCGTGAAACGAAGCGCTCCAGTTCGCACATAGAACGAGCCTCCTGCACGAATTCGCAGACCCCTTTACGATTCAAACGAGGTTATTAAAAAAAAAAGCAAATACGAAAAATTAAAGCATGCGACATAAGCAGGCTTGAGTAATATAAATGAAATAAGCGAAACAACGGACTTATGGCAATCCGATGGTTGCTCGGTCAATTATACCTGACGGCAGAAAAATGCCCTTTCGTATATCGTCTAATATGATGGTAATCGCACGTCGAAAGATTTTCGTCATTTTTCCAAGCCCGCTGACACTCGGCCCGAGAGGAGCCGGTGCAGGTAGCGAATTTGCGGGAATTAAGGTCCCGAAATCCGCGCGGAAGGCTCTTACGGTCTCACTTTCGCACAACGATACGCACCCGAAGCATCGAGAACACAAACGAGCGAACAATACAGGTGATGGGAAATCGCGTGGGACGCGTTCGAAATCTCGACTCATCCGGATCTTCCAGCTAGGATAATCCCGATAATATAGAGAACCCTCGAAGAAACACACGCTTGTTGTTCTGCTATATCCTTTGCGGTAAACAAAAACCCTTGCATTTGAGGATATGTCTCGGGTCACTTGAGTCCTATTATAAATCTATGTACGGTTGAAATTAATTCTTATCAATTATTAATTAACTCGTGTAATTTTGCATGATTTTTCACAATACGTCTTTGGGTAAAAGTTAATCTTCGGACGAGCAAACCTCAACAAACCCAATCTCAATTATTAAATAACTCTGTAGCCTGAAATCAATTATTAAATAATTTAATTAGCTAAATTAAATTATTAGATAACTTAATAACCTAAAATCCATTATATAATAAATTGGTCAATTTTTCTATTTTTTTGGAATAAATGTTTGATAAGAAACTAAACTATAACACGAGGAAACCCAAACAAACATAAGCAAGCATAAGCAAAGTCAGTGTAGGGCAAAAATCAATTCCTATCAGGTGTAGAACAAATTCGGACATTCTTTTGATTTTTAGAATACATTTTCTGGTGCGAAACTTAATTTTTAGACGTGAAAACCCAAACAAACCCAAACAAGCCTAAACAAAAATCAATTATGATCGCTCCAAAGACAACTTTCGCCATTTTCAATTTTTGCAAAAAAAAACTTAATTATTACGCGAGGAAACCCAAACAAACCCAAGAAAGCCTAAACGAAATCACTGTAAGACAAAAATCAATTCTCTCAAATATAAGACAACTTAAGTTATTATCTGCATTTTTTAACCCATTTTGGTAAGAAGATAAACTATTAACGCAAGCAAACTTCACACAAACTGAAACAATCCTAAATAAAATCCGTGTAAGGTAAAACTCGGTTCTTACCAATTATTGAATAGTTTGGATAATTTTGTTCATTTTTTTAAAATACATTTTTGGTATGAAACTAAATTATTACGCAAGTAAACCCAATCAAACCCAAACAAGCTAAAAAAAAGTCAGCGTTCGATAGAAATCATATCGCACTAATCATAAAACAACTTTCTTTCGATGCTCAATGATGCAGGACAATTTTTCGTGACAAAAGTTTCAAACGACAATTATTATTCATTCTCTCTAACCGGATTCTGAAATCGATAAATTATCGAGGAAACAACAAAGACTATTCGACTTATGAAGAGCGTAAGATTTTTGCGTTGGTGAGGTAGCCACTTGAGTGCCACGCTACATATCGCCATAATTTACAATGATAATGGTCTGAACAGTGATTCAACGTAATTGAGAAAACTGGGAAAAACCAGACGGGGTTTAAGAGGAAAAAGGCTTTTTCGCCAATTTCAGACAATGAAGAAGGTCGGCCAGGGGCACAATGGGGGGGGGGGGGGGGGGGGGCACCTGACGCATTCCAATCCGGTCCCGTTTATTGACCGACAATAGGGGGATCTTTGCGGCGGCGGGCTCAGTGTCGGGATTAGGACCATTAATTCTTGTTATTCGCAAAACCGAGCGATATACAATTTGGTGTACTTGAAGCAGTCCTGGCATGAAATCGTAAAATATATATTTAGCAGGGTATATCGGCGCGCCAATCTTCCCAGGACACGTTGTAATACCTGTCGTCCATATCGGGACATTCATAATGCCAGCGATCCAACAAAATATCGCACAAATTTCCTGTCAATGTGACCCTTAAGGAGAAATCACGTGTGCGTCACCACAAAAAAGTACCAAGTGCGGTCAACGATGTAACTCAATCTAAATCATTTTGATCGAAAGTTCCAATCGAATGCTAGTGCGCCGAATTTTTTCAGATTTTTCAAATCATCGGTTGAAAAATTGGAGGCACATTACACGTCACTACGAAACTCGACATTTCGCAAGCGGGGTTAAAGAATTAAAAATGGTTGATGGAACCGCAATTTCATTTCGGAATACCTGTTCAATGAGCCCTTACTCGATGAGGTGCTTAAACGAAATTTTCCCTACCTTTACATATAGAGGAAAAACCCTAGAAAAATTGTTTCTTCAGATTCGGCCACAAATCAATTGAGATCTCCTTCTGGAGCATCTGCTAGTAAAGTTTCATGCAATTGGACTTAGCACTGTCGCAAAAGTGAGGATCAAATGACAAACGGACATGCAGAAGCTGCAAGGATGTCTTGTTCGACTGAGGTACCCTAAAAAGGATACGAACATTCGTCCATGAGGGCACAGCTCCGATCAGTTTACGTAAAGATCCTGGAGATTGCAAGGATCCTCGAAGATCCTCACGGGGATACGAGTCCTGTATCTTGTAATGGCGGCTAGCTGGAAAGCACACACGGAAAAAAATAGATTGCACTCAAACCACAAAACGGTTGTGAGCACGCTCACTTCTCGCCTGATTTCCCGCAGATAACTCGCAGCCGGTTGGGGCTCCTGACTTTCGAGAGTCAGTTATCGACGGTCGCCATCCGTGTCACGGTTGCCAGTTATCCCAATGCAGCTACAACTAGCCATCTGGATAGGTGACGTTGTTCACGACATTGGTGACTTCATTAGCTTCTGGGTGGTTCTGCGCAAGGGTTACAAACAGTGAACTAGTAAACCCAAAGTAACCCAAATAAACTCTCCGGCTTGCTTGATGGCGATGCGACTGGTTACTGGCAAGGTAAAAGTGGCACTTGTGTTATTTGCTCCGCCATGTGGGACTGCAACTTTGCAGTTTGATGGTTTGGTTAATTCCGGTGATTTTTAAAGTTCTATGGTTGAACGCTATATCCGTAGTCACAGTTTCTACAATGTTAAGCCTAAATGCATAAAACTAATATCCGACTAATATCCAGCAGTATCGAGAGTAACATTTTTCTAGGGCTTCCCCTCAATTTGTAAAAGCGGGGGGTATTTTTCTTGTGCACCCCATCGAGTGGGTGCCTATTGAACAGGTATTTCGAAACGAAATTTAGGTGACATGAACATTTTTTCATTTCGTAGATCCGTTTGTGAAACATGGCGCTTTAAACTGCAGTACAAAGTGCTCACGCTTCTAGATTTTCAACCGTCGCTTATAAAAATCCGTAAACTTTCTGGGTACTAGCATTTGATTGGAGCTTTCGATCAAAATCATGTCGGTTAAATTATATCAACGAATTCGGAAAATATGGACAACCAAGTTATCGCTAAGTTGACTTGATGGAAACGCCATAAGAGGACTGCACCAATAACTTGCGTTAGGGTGTTTTTGGGTTTGTGTTTAAAGTGATCTCTCTTCGTTTTTGCTGATTGATAAATGGAATGGATATGCAATAAACGATTGTTGTCCAACAGGCACGCTAATAACTACACATTAGTCAAATACTGATGCTTCGAATGGTCCAAAGTTGCCATCCAATTGTGACCAAGATCTACCACGTCCGTTGTTGATTCGAAACAGCCTCCAATATCACCAACCCAGTTCTCCACCCAATACCATAATTGTCCCATGACCTTGGTCTTTCGTCCGGAGGTACGCGCCTCTTTTAATTAAATAGTCCAATGTTGAGGATCAACCGTGGCATAATACACGGGACAGCACTCTCGAACGATCCGTCGTGACTCAAAACAGTCCATGGAGTGTCAAAGATCCTGGCAATACGAGATGTTTGAAGCTCGTTGTTGCGGTCGCGAGAGGTGTTGATCCATCGGATCCTAGCGCCGTGTCCACAGGCCCGTGCCCGATCCCTTTTGTGTCGCGGCAGGTTACATCTGGTATTTGAAGAAGCGGCCCAAAAAAGAAGAAAAAATAAAGAAGCGTATTTGCTTCGTAAGCCGGCACTCGACGTGGACGTTTTCTCCTTTTTCTCACCGACAATCTTCCACGGGGGTGTCTTTCTCTTTACAAATCCGAGATTCGGCTCAACAAGTAGCCAAATACCTCGAGGCTCAATCGGTAATCCCGTCTTTCTCCTGCCGCCGCGTGATAACTCGAGGAGAGTGCGAATTTTCGTTTGGCCCAAATTGGTTCCCGCGGCGAATTCACTGACAGGCCGGAAGCTCATCGAGGTCTCCCGGCGTGGAAGTCTCAGGGGGAAGGGCGCGCGAAGGTACGAGGAACGAGGCAGCAGTGGCGGGGCTTGATGACCGCCTGGAGCCAGAAATCCCGAAGAAACGGGCGGGTTCTGGTCTGGCTGTGCGATCATGCGCCTTGAATCGCCTCCTCGGATCCGACCCTTTTCGAGGCTCCGACGAATCGCCGTCGACGCGCCAGGAAGCTCCGCCGTGGGAATTGGGTCCTCCCCGGCCAACCGGGAACTGGTAACGCTTCGAGGCTGGCGTGATTGGTCGCCCGAGCAGGTTGGCAGAGCGACGGGAGCCGCTTGATAGGCGTGGCTGGCTGGAGGACGCGGTGGGGAACTTTCCGAAGACTCCGGGTCAACGGCGAGTCTACCCTTACCCAAAAATCGAGTCGAGTCGCCCCGCGGCGAGTGCCCAAGAACCCTACACCTCAGTCCCGCTGTGAACGCAGCAAGGAACACAGCAGCAGATTTTTGCCCGTCTAACCTGCCGTCGCGCGTTCGTTGCCGGGCCAACGTCTTCATCGTACGGGAGTTCAGCGGTTGTTTCCCTCGCGTTTCATATCGCGATATTCCACCCAGACAGGAAGTGCCGGATAAGGAGATCCGTTGGTTCGCGTGGTGTGCGTCGCGATAAGGAAAAGCCAAACGGACATATTCGGGTGTTGGGTGATCTTTCGAATCGACGTTCGTTGAGACAGTGCAGCCCAAAGATACTTTGGATACGGGAGCTAGATGAACGTCATCGTCGGAGTGCGCGTCAATTATTGTCCACAAGCAAAGTGTCCATTCCGAAATAAATCACCTATCGTGCGCGAAAACCGGTAATGTTCGTGACCAAGCGAGCGTCAGCGACAGAAACGTTCGCCGACGCTCAGTGAGAAGTTGATCCGTTGAAATCAAGAGAGTCCGCGAGAGTTTACCGATTCGAAGCAGCGGTTGGCTCCGATACAAGCCCCATCCACGATGATGAACGCGTTCCTGGACGGTGTGGCGTCGCATCCTCACCACCTCGCCAGTCTGGGGATCAAGTTGTCACCGGGTGGTTCACCGGGCACCCCCGAATCGGTATGCGGAGCTGGTGGCAACGTGGCCCTTCAAGGTGGAGGCGCTTCAGCTCCAGGCGAAGCTGCCTCGCAGCAGCAGCATCATCACTATCACCCATCACAGGCTGCCTATCCACCCCATCATCCGCATCCCGGAAGCCACATGGCGCCTCACATGGGCCACCACATGAGCCATCATCCCGGATACGCGGCCAGAGACTTCTTGCTGCGTCGCGAACACGAGTTCAATGCGACAGCGAATCCGACGACTCCGGAGAGCGGTCTTGGCCTCTTTACGCCTCTGCATCACGATGCAAGCGCCGGCGGGATGCAGCAGTTTCCACATCATCCGGCTCAGCATCCGCTGGCGGCTGCAGCAACTCACTATCCTGGCCACTACGGCCAGGACGCGAGGCTACCGCCGCACCATCAGTACCTGGGAGGTCCTCATTTGCCTCCGGCCTCGGTGCATCATCAGCAGCATCCGGCTGTCACACACCCGAGTCATCATCCCCACGGGGCCTTCCTACGGTACATGAGGACCGGAGGTGGCAGCGCTCAGCGGCAGGAGATGTCCTGCATGTGGATCGACCAGGACCTGCCCGGTCCGGCGGGACGAAAACTGTGCGGCAAACTGTTCAACTCCCTGCACGACATCGTGACACATCTGACGGTCGAACACGTTGGAGGACCCGAGTGCACGACACACGCGTGTTTCTGGCAGGGCTGTTCGCGCAACGGACGCGCCTTCAAGGCCAAATACAAACTCGTCAACCACATCAGGGTGCACACCGGTGAGAAACCCTTCCCCTGTCCATTTCCCGGCTGCGGCAAGGTATTCGCGCGATCGGAAAACCTCAAGATCCACAAGAGGACCCATACCGGTGAGTCATTCATGTTCATCCAGTCTTATAAGACGCCGAGGCTCTCTTCTTAGCGTGGAAGAGCAGACGAAAAAGTACAGGAAGGGAACGATCTACGTTGGGAAAGTTTTCACGAGTATCCATCGGGTCTCGTTACAACGTAGGGCAGGGGGACACCAGATCCCGAGGATCCATTCTTCCAGTACTCTGCAGCCGATCGTGTGTCCAAGTGGGCGCGGTGCGGTTTAGCCTCACCGGAAGGATAAATACGAGAGTGTTGGACAATGAGACAGGAGTGAAGGAGAAGAAAAAAAGACTCTTGAAGTACTCTGTGTCTGCTCGGTCTTCATTGGCTCTCAGGCTATGATCCAGTCACTTTGCTCTCGGCCCTACCTTATCCCGCTCGTACACTCGATACCGTTGTGGAATCGAGATTACCAATCTTTGGCTGATTCACTTGCACACCGGAGACAATCCTTGCCAATTTCTCGCCATAGGCTCCTACCGATCCAAAGTATTCCCCAATTCACGTCGTGCAGGTCTCGTCAGTACACATGATGACATCATGCCACTTTTGGACTTCGGATTCCTCTTGTCTCTCCCAATAGCTCTCGGGGGGATTCCCCTTTCCAGCGTTCGGTGCGGCGCCCGGACCATCTCGATGTAATCAAGCGCCTCTTTACGATGACAAGAACTTTTGGGCCCGCAATTAAGAAATTACTGGACCATATATCGTCCCTCTTTATGCTGCGGGGTTCTTTTCCTTTTTTTAACATATGTTTGGTCGCCACATCGGATCGTTGGGGACACCTGTACAAGGCTGGAGGTCTTCGAGTCTGGCGTCTTTCCTTTCTCCCGATCGGAGATGAGGGAACGCTGGAGCGATCCGACGGGCCCGAGACGCCTGGCGTCTCTACTCATGTCTCTCTCTCTCTCTCTCTCTCTCTCTCTCTCATACCGTCGCATCTCCTAATCATAGCTACCTCCACTGGCTCTTCTGTAGCTCGTCCCCAAATGGACGGCGCGTTCTCCGGAATCCTCGTTAAATTCCAGGCGTTCCCCCAATCTTATTAATTTATCTCCAGGCGATTCTTGTTTATCAACGTTGCTCGGTCACCACTAGCGATTCCTCGTGGCGCGGACAAATCGAGCCTGCTGTATCCAGTCGTAAGGCAAACTGCTAATTTCTATCAGAGTGGAAACGGCCTCCAATGTCTTCATTTTTTCTGTTCGAGGGCTGGAGCCTCAACAGGGCCGGGAAACATAAGCGATCTCGCGAATTGGCACCATCGGAAATTCCGCGCTGATCGATGATGATCGCGCAACTTATTGCTCGATTGGCATCACTCTATTTCCCGTTCTAATGTGGTCTCCGCTAGAATATTACACTCGGACTTGTAACTGGCCAACGAACGGCTCTACGGTTCTGTTTGTTTTTTTGCAGAGTCTACGACTTATTTTCCGTATTGTTTTTCTCTCAATTTCTTTTTCACTCGCAAAGCCGTTCTCCAGATAAGGTTGAGCGTATGGCGGAGATAGCGACACCCGCTACTGGGCAGCCATTCTAGTTGGCTGCACTCGTTCCCTCGTTGCTGAATAGACACGTATATCTTCGCTTAACGACTCGCGATAATTAAGTTGCCGGTGTGTGTCCTCTCACGCGCTCAGTGGAGAAACTCTCTCTCTCTCTCTCTCTCTCTCTCTCTCTCTCTCTCTCGCAAGCACATAAATGTCCAGGGCGCTGGTTCATGTCTGTGCATAAATAGACGGCCTCTGACGGGTCCGCATAAACTTGGAGCCCGAAAACCAGGTTGACTTTCAATATTTCTTGCCGATGAGAGTATTGGGATAACGAGGTCCGCATTTTACGCACAATTGATAAATAGTAATGGCAAATTTCCATTCTGTTTCGTTAAAAAATATTGATAAACAGTTGAGTTATTATTATTCGAAGATAGTACCGCGGTCACTGTATAGCCAATCGATATGGATGCTTCTGGCAACTAGGATCATTTCAAATGAAAAACCAAAAATGTCTTTCTAGTATAACAATAAAACCCTCGTATGGCTGGATACTCTATCGAAATTTTGAAAATTACGAAAGTGGCAAGCCGTAGAAAAAAAGTTCGCTTTTTGACCATAAAGACAACTTTAATCATTTGTTATCAACGAATGGATACACATATGAAAATATCACCCAACCATCGTATAGAAATTGTTATAAGCTACGCTCTGTCGGAATCCGAAGTGAATTTATGGAACTTTATGATTCCTGAAATCAGATGGAATTTATGGAACAATTTATGGAACAATTTATGGAACATTTCCAAAATCCTTGTTGCAAATCGACCTTAAGGCCCAAGGCTACAAAGCCATGCATTAAAACATTGTATCGTTGAAATTTCGAGCATGTCAGCTCAAAAAATGTTCCAATCGCAAAACTAACCCAAATATGGCTTCAACATACACAGGTCAAGGATATTTTTAGTCCGTTGTATAGATCCACACTCGGATATCGGAAAAGGCTTCTCAAATAACAGTCCTCGAAGTCCTCGCCCTTGAAATCCCTTTTCCCCGTATATACATATATACATATGTGCGTGTACATAGCCGTAGTTGCGCCCCGTAATAATCATTTCTGAACGCGTGACACTTTCCCGCACGTGTGAGCCCCCTCTGCCCGCCCGCTTGAACAGACGCGCGGTAAAGAAGAGCACCCTCGACCGAACCATATTTCTCGCGTGAAACGCGAAGGGTTGGATCTACCGCGAGTTTAACGTGTAAGTGTGGGTGTACGTGCAAGTGAGGGAGGAAAACTCGGAAGTTGGAGATTGTAGGTGTATCAACATGGTTCCTTGTATAAGCGACACTATATATATATATATATATATATATGGGTGTGTATGGTGTCGCTTGGACGATTTAATTTTCTACAGACCACGTACCCAACAGGCCTCATAGCAATCCTTTTCGCCGTCGTGGGTGGTTCGCGATGAAATTTAGGGTTGTTTTGCGAATTTCGAGCGCTAAGCGCACACCCCACGTTATTCGGAAGTACCTAGAGTGGAAATGAATATAAATAGTGGTTGCTGTGTGGCAGATGAGAATTGCGAATAAAGAACGCGGGAACACCCTTCGATATGGCTGCTCTTGCGAATGAGAAGTCTCTCTCTCTCTCTCTCTCTCTCTCTCTCTCTCTCTCTCTCTCTCTCTCTCCTCGTTGCATTGGCTTTCTCAATCCTTTGTTTTCTACCACTCGGAGAACAAAATCGTTTGAACTTTCATTTCTCTCTCTCTCTCTCTCTCTGTCTTTCTCTTTCTTTCGCTCTCTCTCATGAGTGCATAACACGAGCATCAGAACGGGCAACAAGAGACCGCGGTGTGTACACATTGAAAAGCAAACGCCAAGTGCCCTATGGTTCGCGCCCTTCATCATCGTCCATTCACACGATACACCCCTCAGGTAAATATTTATAATTGTGGAGGCTCTCCAACGATTCTTTACAGCAAGCCCCATCGACTTTCACTCGCGCGCTTTTGGTCCACTTGTTTATTTTTCCGGTCGCGTGCATTTCTACGCGTAATTATCGTGTTTATCGGCGACTACGGAGTCTCGAGGCTCCGGACCTCGTTTCTGCGCCACGTGACGGGTTCGGGACACGGAAAGGGACGCGGTTGCGCCATTAAGGAACATTCATATGCATTATAAAAGAGACGGGGAGGGGAAAAGGTCCATGACGCAATAACGATTTCAGGGAAAGAAAAGGAGCCGAAGGGCTGCGCTTGACGGGCGTGGGGGTGGCCCAGACAAACGCCCTTTAGATGGCTGGTGTAGGTCGATGATGGAAACGAGAAGGAGAGTGAGCGCTCGGAGAAAGAGAGAGAGGCTTTGCAAGCAACGTTAAAGAGAGAAAGAAAGAGAAAAAGAGAGCAAGGGTGCAAGAAGAACGAGAGGGCAGGGGGGGAGAGAGATAGTTGGTGGAAGAAGAAAGAGACAGGGTGCAAGTAGCTATAGAGAGAGGCAGAGAAATATAATTTCACAAAAAAAACAATTATTTGCATGGGAGGGGAAGAAAGATAGAAAGAGAGTGAGAATGTGCATGGAGCTAAAGGGAGAGAGAGAGAGAATAGAATAGAATAGGATAGAATAAGTTTATTTAGTGCACTAGGATCGAAGTGTCCTCTGGCACGCAGTCTTCATAGATCATACATCTTGCAGAAAATAAATAACAGAGTAGTAAAAGAGAACCTCTATATAATAACAAATTTAGGTGACTCTATATAATGCAAAAATAATATAGATTAAATAATAATACTGGGGATAATATAATAATAATAATATAATAATACTTTAGAGAGAGAGAGAGAGAGAGAGGTAGATAGAATCGGGCAAGAAGAGATCATTAGCGTGTGGGAGAGGGAAAGAGAGAGAAGGGGAGAAAGAGGGGGTGCAAAAAGAGAGAGAGAGAGAGAGAGAACGAGGTTGACAAAAAAAGGATCATTCGCACGTGTACGACAGAAAGGAAGAGCGAGTGAGAGAGGGTAAGCTGGCCCACGAGAGCTTTTCCGATTGGTCGATTCGACAATGGGATTCACCCTTCGCCGGTTGTCTGCCATTGGCCTCCGCGCAACCCACCCCAGCATCATCACCATCATCATCACCACTTCTCTCCCGTCTTCGCCTTCCGCTACTGTAACACGTGACCCCCCCCCGGTATAGTAGAGTATACGCGCGAGGGGTTGCGCACACAGAGCAGGGGGATGATAAGGGATGAGTCCTCGTCGCTAGGGGTGTCGGAATAAGCGTTAAGTAGGGCCGAGCTTGTCGGTTTTCGCTCTGGGACGAATCCTCTGCACGCCCCCCACCCTCTCGCCCTTCTCGCTATTCCGTTACGGCTTGTATCTCACCCCTTATTTTTCGGCCGGGTTTCTTCACCCCCCCTCCACGCGACCCATGATCCTTCCCTTTGAAGACAAAAAAAAACGACTCCAAATGGCTACTCACCGAATCCCGAGCCGACGAGAGGACGCCTCACGTTTGGGTTTTGCAATGGGCACGATTTTCTCGGGCTGTGAACATTCCGCGGAGTGAGCCACGATGTACATTGATACGCGAGATCGATGAAATGACAAAGCGGTCGTGAACCGTGCTTTTTTGCGATAAAACGATCGGGCCTCGGTCAGGAAGACATTGGATCAATGGAACGTTTTATTGCAGAAGAGGAATGCAGATCTTTTTATTTTTTACGTATCGTGATGTTTTTGTTTCGTTTATTTTTATATCTTTATATGAACGTATCAGGATTCTTTTCTTCTTTATCCTAGTATGGACCCTAATGGCTTTAAAAAATTTTTTTTGTGGCTTGATCGTTTTTGTTTCTTTTTTTCTGGTGTCCTGTTGCGAGGGTAATTTAATCTTTTTGCCCCTGGTATCTTGGTATGAACGTATTTTAGTATTTTATTTTTGCTCCTTGGTATTTCGATCTTCCCTTATCGTTTTTTTTCTCAATCTTCGTATGAACGTATCCTGACGTTTTTTTTTTAATTTTATATTTTACTATTCTGGTATGAACGAACTGTGATGTTTTTTTGTTTCATATTTTTTTGCTGTCCTTATTCTTTGTTTGCAATTTTTTTCACTATCCTGGTACGAACGTATTGTAAGGTTTTTTCATTTTTGTTTGGTATCCTGATATTTCCGTTTCATTTTTCTTCTGCCATTCTGGTATGAACGTATCCCGATGTTTTTTTTCTTGATATCGTGATGATTTTTGTTTCCTTTTGTTACCCTGACTTTTTTAATTTTGTTTTTTTTTCGGTATACATTCTTTTTCGAATATTTTCATAATAACCGTAGAGGCTGTTAATAAAAATGCAAATAATAAAAACAGTTATGGGAAATAATGCTAACAATAGGTAGGCGCATAACAAATAATGCAATTTAGTGGGTGACAAGATCAAGTTTTTTTTTTTTTCGTGATCATACTCAAGTGAAGGATGATTATTGTCGCTATGGTAAATGATCGATCGAGTACGAACGTTATATGTATATATATATATATATATATAACGCACGAAATCGTTGAATAAAGAAACACGTTGTCGATCCAATCGAAGTGAAACAACGATCAAATGTCGGTATGTACAATGCCGAAATGCGGTGTAACGTTATTTCTCCCTCTCTAAAGTATGACGACGCGTCATACTCTAGGATGAATCAACGCGGCATGGTGGTCCTTACTTTCTAAAAATAATCATTTGGATTCTCATTCCGTTCGATCAGTCGTCTTGACCTTTTTTTTTCATTTCCTCTCTTCGATCTGAAAATACGTGTGTACATTGCGTTAGAGGAAGTAAGAAACAACGAAGAAAAGGATTTTTATCTGTTCACATTAATCTGAACATTGGTGTTATAATGTCACGTGTTGATAGAAAATATTTTTTAACTTTCATATTATTTTAATATAAAAATTGACATTTCAAATAATATATATACATATATATATATATTATAACAAATTTTGTTTATTAATTTTTCTTATTGGAAATGTCAATTTTTTAATTAGAAAAGAAATAAAAGTAAAAAAATATTTTCTATATATATATATATATGTGTGTGTGTGTGGGTGTGTATGTATATATATGTATTTATTTATTTTATTTTATTTTCATGATCATTTTTTTAATTTTTGAATAGAGCACTATATCGTGCGATACTTGTCGCTTTAATAAGCGTCAGAATAATTTGAATACTTTTTCAGGACGCATTCTTAACGTATGTGTAATCGAATTATCCGCTTGGTAATTTATAATGTAATATATAAACAATATACAATATAATATACACACATATATCTATATGTTAGCATTATAATTTAATACACAAAAGAGTATATAGAACATTATTAAATAAAATATTAAATAATATATTATATTGCCAAGAGAATCCTCGTATACCATATACTTCATAAAGACGTTCCCAAATGTCTTGAAAAATGATTCAAATTATTCTGACGTTTATTGGCGCAATAAAAATCGCTCGAAATCATGCGCTATTAAAAAACAAATGAAAAAAAGTAAGAAGAAGAAAAGGGGAAAAAAAAGTTACTCCCGGTGTTATATTTCTCGCGCAGGGCTTTTAAAGTGCGGAAGGAAGTGCCTCGAACTCGGCGAAGTAGCGTGTCTGTCTGTGGGTGTGCGTGTGTGTGTGTGTGTGTGTGTGTGCGTGCGTGCGTGCGTGCGTGCGTGCGTGCGTGTGTGTGCGTGCGTGTGTGTGTGTGTGTGTGTGTGTGTGTGTGTGTGTGTGTGTGTGTGTGTGTGTGTGTGTGTGTGTGTGTGTGTGTGTGTGTGTGTGTGTGTGTGTGTGTGTGTGTGTGTGTGTGTGTGTGTGTGTGTGTGTGTGTGTGTGTGAGAGAGAGAGAGAGAGAGAGAGAGAGAGACAGTGTGTGTGGGTATGCGAAGGACGAGTAGGGACTCAATTCGCCTCTGCTGAAAGCCCCCGAGGGCTCGAAACACTTATCTCACTTGAAACTGATTTAGACAGAAAGATTTGTTGCAACCTCCACCCACTGAGGATTCTACGCGAGAATTCTGCGGTCTCGAGGGGGGAGAGGGTGACTAGAGAGCCGCGGGCGTTATTCTGGAAACGATTATACATATCCCATGAGCCCTTATGGTCGTACACCTCTGTTTTCACGGCAGATGTCGTCACCTGATTTTTTTTGCATTTTATCAGTTATTAAACTATTTGGCGACGAGAGGGGCGGGGGGGGGGGGGGAGAGGGAGAGAGAAAAAAATTGATTGATTAATTGATTAATATATTTTGTCATCGTTCAATTCCTTTGTATCAAAATTGGTCGATGAGCGTGCAATTTCAATTCTTTCCATTATCGCACACAATAAAAAAGCCAATTGACGACAAACAAAAATTTCATACGTGTCGACATGATGAGGATTCATGACAAAAGCATTGAAGTGCTGAACTAATTGCTCAAACAATCAATTACTAAATCGTGCTAACTCGACAACTCATTCAAATCGTACGCAATAGTATGCAAAGTCTCGGTAGATCGTATAGAATCAAACCAAGTTTAAAAAAAAGTACAACATAGGGGGCGTCCATAAATTTCACAACACAAAAATTCCCAATTGTTGCCCCCACTCACCGCGTAACAGAACCGTAACGCTTGGCCTAAACCCCCCCCCCCCCCCCCCCTTTTCCGTTACGTAACGGGTGCTTTGTCGTCAATAATTGCGTTTTTATTTCAAAGAATAACTAAGTATGAGAGGATCGGGTTTATAATAATTTTATGAAGTATGTATTTATCTAGTTTTATACCAATTTTTATGAATTTTTAAAATTCACCCGGTTTTGGCGGGGAAAAAAATTCTCTTTTTTGTCCCATCGATACCCATATGAAAGGTTATGTGTAAATAAAAAGTTAACAATTTATCGATATCTATACAAATGCAGCTATCGTTATGCGTAGCCGTTTTTTAATTTTGGTTTCTTTTACAAAGTGGCGACAGTTTGGATATTTTTTTTTCTATCTTCGAGGCCTTTTTTTTACTCAAACAATCTTTAGAAATAGTAATGATCAAAATTTAACAAATCGGCTAGGTACAACCTTGGTCATTGCGATTACAAAAATGTTTTTAAAAAACTGAAAATCGGTTGATAAGTTCTTAAGTATTCGCTGAGACAAGGTCGAAAAAAGTAGCTTTGAGAAAATTGCGATCAAAGTTTTCGTTCCGTTTTTCTTGATATAAAGTTGTTTTTTTTTCTAGAATATTGATACTTACATTAAAGTATCAAGTCGCGGGCGATATGACGGTTTTTTACCTCCATTATATTTTTGAAAATAATAAGAGCTTGCACTTCATCTATTCTGAACGATGAGTTGTAAATTTAAAAAATTGAACATGCAGAAATTTTGCTATTTCTGACAGTTCTAAAATCGTGACGTAACGCAAACCTCGACCCCTCCCTCCTATGGCGTTACGTAATTTATGGATGCCGCTATACGAAAATTATATAGATCGTGCATAAAAATAGAAAATTATAAAAAAATATACAATATAATATAATATCGGCCGCAATGACTTTTAAAATCATACAGGTTCATAAAAAAAATCAGAAGCTCATACGAAATCGTACAGAAACAAAATAGAAAATCATACAGAATCGTAGAAAATCATAGAAAGACGTAACAACGTATCACACAATCGTAGATAATACAACAGCATAGAAAAATGATACAACAAAATAAACAATCATTTCTAAAAATATGCAACATTATTGACAATCATACAAAATCTTAAAAACCCTACGAAATTATATATATAGTCGAAAATGATTTTTTAAACGATACAACTTCTTAAAAAGCATTACAAGATCATACAATATCGCACAAGACGATGAAAAGTCGTCCACAACCGTAGAGAAAAATACAAATTCGTGGCAAGTCGTAAAGAGGCATACAAAAATGATACAACGTTAACAAAAACATTAAAAACAATGCTGAATCATTCAAGAACATACTAGAATATAGATAGCAAACGAAGTAATAAAAACCATACAAGATACTATAATATCTGCCGAAATTATTTTTTAAATCATACGAGTTCATCCAAAAATTGATGTATCATACAAAATCATACAACCTGGTTCGAAAAATCGTAGAAAGTTGTACAAAGTCGTGGAAAATCATGGAAAATAGTAGGAAATCGTAGAATATCATAGAAATTTGTAGAAAATCATACAAGATACTACAATACCACAAAAAATCCCACCAAATAATAAAAAATCATGCAATCACAGATTTCATCATAGCAGGACTGATTATTTTCGTTACAGTCACCGATCAATGGCGACAAGATGGGCAAATAATTTACTTAAAGAGATTGATTGATTGATTGATTGATATATTTTGTTATGACTTGGTTTTGAACCTTGAGGCAATATGATACATGGTATGTACGGGTCGTGGAAAATCGGCAAAATAAATGTTAGAATAAACATAATATAAATGGTTATAAACATAAAAATGAAAAAGAGAGAGAGAGAGAGAAAGCGAGAGAGAGAGAGAGAGAGACAGGAAGCGGCGCCGACCACTGCATTGGCTTCTGTAAAAACAGTTTCCGCAGCTAATTGTTTTGCCGTTTCTTGTTTCGCGTCTCGTCGCCTCGTTTCGTCAGCCCCCATGCTCGATCAGGCTTCGTTCGCGCCTCGCGCAGCCTCAGCTGAATAAATAATCATTCGCTCGCGGTCTCGTTCACGGCGCCTCGATTAACATCACTCGAGATCCCGAAAAGTGCCTTATTGCTCTGGATCGAGAAGCTTTCTCGAATTCTACCGGTCCTTTGCTCCGTTTTCCGCTGACATTAACCAGAGCTCTTTCTCTCTCTCTCTCTCTCTCTCTCTCTCTCTCTCTCTCTCTCTCTCTCTCTCTCTCTCTCTCTCTCTCTCTCTCTCTCTCTCTCTCTCTCTCTCTCTCTCGTCTCAATTCCGAAGACGTGGGTCTCGTCAGCTCTTTAAACCGGAACGAAAAAACCTTGCTCTATTTTCACTTACCCCCCTTAAATCATCAACCCAAACTATTGCTACAAATTTTCTTTTTTTGTCTCTTCCCCCATTTTCGTACATATATTTTTTCATTATAAAAGGAGAAGGAGAGGGGGCCGAGAGAAACCCTTTTTCACGCGAGTCCGGAAAACGTCCCAGATTCTCGTCACCACTCCGCCCTCCGACCTGGTGCACCTTCCCCGTCTCGCTCGCACTCGGACAATAAAGCCCGGGTAACCGAAGACGGGGTAAATCATTGCTGGCCGTTTTCACTACCGTGCGCCCAGTATACGGTAGCAAGGGAAACGAGACAGCGCGAGAGGATATGCCTTTGGGCACAATGACGATCATCGTGGAGAAAAAAAGAGACGGAGGAAAAAAAATATCGAGTGTCCTCGCTCTCTCTCTCTCTCTCTCTCTTTCTCTCTCTCTGTAACACTACACCTTTCCTGGCTTTAAATGCCTCTGGTTTACGCCTAGCGCATGCTCACGACGAAATATATATATATATATATATATCTCAAGCCTCGTATCTGCTTCTATACTTTTGGGTATAACGGAGTATATTTTATTCCCATTGGAGTAGGTTTGTGTACGTTTTCATTTGCTATGGATCTCACATAGTGTTGATTCACCTGCGTAAAAGAGTAATACGACATACGATATGTATATATATGTATGAGAGATATGTATATATATGTACGAGAAGAAGATTAATTGGCTAAACGAGCAGCGCTGGACAGATCATGAAAATACTCGAATATTTCTTCCTCCTCTCCAATGTATTAACGTATATGAGGTATTCCACGTGAATCCGGTTGACTTTTTACCTGAACCCCGGCAATTCTTTTTTTTTATATGATTCCATTGACTCTAAAAGACACCCTGATTTTTTTTACATTTTTCGAAACAACAAATAGTCAAAAAAAATAATTTTTTCCGAAAAAATGCCCCGATGTGAAAATTTGAAAAAAATCCCAAAAATGGGTGATTATATGTGAACAATTTTCAAGCTATCACCCGCAGTGGAAGTATGATTTTTTCGTTAGTAGTCAAAAAGTTCGTGTATTCATTTCAATTGAAGTCGTCTTCAGCAGAGAAAAAATTATGGTTCCACTGCGGGTGATAGCTTGAAATTTTTTACACATAATCACGCATTTTTGGGAATTTTTCCAGATTTTTAAATCGGGGCGTTTTTTCGGATTTTTTTTTTGACTAAGGGCTGTTTCGAAAAATGTAAAAAAAAACAGTGTGTCTTTTAGAGTCAATGGAATCAGATTTTAAAAATGAATCGATTTGGCGGGGGTCAGGGAAAAAGTGCACCGGGTTCACGTGGAATATCTCATATACACCTTCTGTTTCCGTATTTTCAGTCAAGTTGAGACCGCTCTTATTATTTATTTTATCAATAAGTCCTATACATTTATATATATATAATTTGTTTTATATATAAATATAATATAAATAATAAATAAAATATGAAAAATAAATAAACAAAGGAGAATAGAGTAGCGCTTATTTTTTTATGTCGTGCGGCTCGATTTGGCCAGGATAATCGCGCTGAAAGTCCGACGCTGACTTGAACATCACTTAAGTGCCCCTCGATTTTGTTGATACTCACATATGCGACGAAGCATTGAAAGCTATTACACTCGTATTTCTTTTTTTTCGACGGAAAACGTTTCTAAGAGAGGAAACCACCCCTCAAGGAAAGACAAGTGTCAACCCTTAATACATTTTTGTTCTCAATACCTCCATCGGGTACTTTTTATCGCCTTACATTGGAAGAATTTTGGTTTTCGTTCCATCCAGATTGGTGGGCTGATTGTGGATAAAACTGCATAATCACCCCACGGTACGGCCTTCTTCGAGGCGTGGATACTCCCCTTAAAACAGTTTTTTCGTAGATTAAATAAAACGCGACTAACTGTTTCCAATGCTTTTTCGCATGTGTAAGCTCCAACTAAATCTAAGAAGCACACTTAAGGGATTCTCCTTGTGAGCAAACAATTGCATAGTAGTTGCTCGCACTCGATTTTTTCTTCTTTAAGTGTTAGAATGATAAACGGAACGTATTGGATCGTATTATCGATTTGCAAAGCGAGTCTCCGTGGTGGTTATTTTTTGGCGCAAACGTTTTTGAGAAAAAAAATGTACTTGTCCGAAGTTGAATACGAAGCCGCTCTGGATCCGGCTTGGACGTTCCGCGCGTGACCGTGCCGTTCTTAGCTGCTTCGACTTTGGACGCGAATATCTCGGCCAATTTTTGTCGCACAGCATTTTCGAAAAAAGCCTTTTGCTCGCAATGACACGCCCTGCATGCTCACCAAACAAACCCTAACATTTGTGAATCACCCTGATAGGGTGTGATAGATATGTGATATGTGAAATTGTGATGTATGTAATATGGTGCGATATGTGAAATGTGATGTATGTAATATGGTGCGATATGTGATATGTGATATATGTGATATGGTGTGATATGTGTACACATATGTGATATCGTGTGATATGTGAAATTTTGATGTATGTAATATGGTGCGATATGTGAAATGTGATGTATGTACTATGGTGCGATATGTGATATGTGATATATGTGATATGGTGTGATATGTGTACACATATGTGATATCGTGTGATATGTGAAATTGTGATGTATGTAATATGGTGCGATATGTGAAATGTGATGTATGTAGTATAGTGCGATATGTGATATGTGATATATGTGATATGGTGTGATATGTGTACACATATGTGATATCGTGTGATATGTGAAATTGTGATGTATGTAATATGGTGCGATATGTGAAATGTGATGGATGTAATATGGTGCGATATGGGAAATGTGATGTATGTAATATGGTGCGATATGTGATATGTGATATGTATAATATGGTGTGATATGTGTACACATATGTGATATGGTGTGATATGTGTATATATGTGTGATATCGTGTGAATATGTGATATGCCTCCGTTATGCCCAAAAGGCTTGAAACAGATACGAGTCTTGATATATACATATATATGGAGTGTGATATGATGTGTGTGCGTGTGTGTGTGTGTGCGTGCGCGCGTGCGTGACAGAGACAGAAAAGTCATAACGGAGAAGCCCTTTATCGTTGTCACCTCGAACATTATATTTCAATCGTTATTATTTATCGAGCTTGCATCAATTAGCCCCCTCGAAATAAAAAGATAATTATAATAATATCTGTCAATGTGATATAAGGGAACAAAGGGGGGGGGGGGCTGGACGGATGGTCGGAGAATTTTCTCACGCAGTTTCGAAACACGTAGCGCGAAAAAGGGCGTACGGGAGAGAAAAGAAAAGAAGAGAGGCTGGATTCACTATCGTGATGTCTCTCTCTCTCTCTCTCTCTCCCTCTCTCTCTCTCTCTCTCTCGCTCTCCCTCTGTTCCGCTCTCCGTCTCCATGCCGCAAGGCGCGCAGGACGGAGATGGAGGACGAAAAAAGAAAAAAGCGCGTGCATATAGATATGATAAAAAGATTGCGAGAAGACAAAGTGGACAGCGGTGGGAGCGAGAAAGTCATACGAAATAAATAAATGAATTAAAAAAAAGGAGAGATGAAAGAAAGACAGAGAGAGAGAGAGAAGAGAAAACAAAACAGAATTGCGGCCTAGCGGTGGATGATTTAGGGAGCGAGGGTCGGGGGTCGCGGGTCGAGAGACCAGGCTCTGGAATGCTCCATCCTCTCTCTCTCTCTCTCTCACCCATGTACGGTGGGGCCCAAGCGGGGGCGACGGTCCAGAGAGAAAGAGAGAGAGAGAGAGGGAGAGAGAGACAGAGGCGAAATATCATAAAAAAGGATAAAATGATAAGAGACAAGGATAACGGATAGAGAACATTTACATAGGTCTCGTTAGTATATATATATGAGCAGCTATTTTACTGTATATAAACAGTATCTGAAATATCATATATGTACATAGTGTATCTATATATAGGAAAGAAAGGGCAACTTGTAACCACGATTCTCCGGGGGCGAATGTCCAACTTCAATTCTATCTTCTTATTGGTCTTCATTATTATGTTCTCTTCGCCGCGACTCGCAGACCCAATACTATAATGTACTGTATAAAATTGGTATATATTATACTCACATTATATGGTTACACACCAACACAAACACATGTATATGTATACTTGTATGTACGTGTGCAAATTATACAATCCGAGGAAAATGATGTTTCATACATTGGCTTGTTTGGCATCCAATCGACCATCCAAAAAAAATAATGTCACGTATATTTTTTTCCGTTGTTTTTGGGGAATTCAGTGATTTTTCTATTATTTTGTTTATTGTATATAATCAAAGAAAAATGACATTTTAAATATTCCTTCGTTTGGGTACGCTTGGGATCCAATAAAACCCAAGAAATTCGATATGACGTATATTTTTTTTCTTCTCATGCTTATATTCATTTTTTCATGTAGAGTATAGAATTCAAGGAAAATAATATTTTCTATATTGGTTTGTTTGGGTTTGTTTTGCATCTAATCGACGATCTAAGCATGTGACATATTTTGCACTATTTTTAAGGAATTTCGTTTGGTTTCTCTCTCTCTCTCTCTCTCTCTCTCTCTCTCTCTCTCTCTCTCTCTGGCCTTGGTATAATATATAACGGCCTTGGTACCCATGTGGTACCCATGGTACCATGGTACACATGGTGGAATTGATGCCTGCGATTATTTCCTGAAACGTAACGAAATCGACCCATTTTTGAAACGGAGGGTGACTGGCGATGCAAAATCGCTCACATACGAGACAACAGCCGAAAACGATCGTGGTCTGTCGCACCCGCCGTATAGTCCAGACCTGATACCAAGCGATTATTACCTTTTCAAGCATTTGCAAAATTTTCTTGATGGTACCAAACTCATGAGAGGCTTGTGAAAATAAGCAGGTCAAGTTTTTTTTACCAACAGGGACGAGGACTTCTTCAATCGCGGAATTATGAAATTGTCTGAAAATGAAAAAAAGTTAACGAACAAAACGGCGCATATTTGATGTAAGTCGGATGATCCTATGTTAATTTCATCGTCGAAATGAAGCGAAAAGACGCTCAGAACTTTTTACTTCACTTAAGGCCTTAGGGCACAGTAACGTATATATAAAATCATGTGCGAATTTGACAATTTTTTTTTCGTATGAAAAATTGATTTACTCATCAAATTAATTACGCTTCTATTTAGTATGAATATCAAGCTGTTAAAAAAAAAATTTCGATGTAGAGAATGGCCGACTGCTCGAAACTTCTCGAAACAGCTTTTTTCCAATTGGCCTGACAAATAACTTCAACAATTTGCACTCGATTTACTTCAAATTTGAAAGTTATGTTCCTAATTGCATTTCGCAGAGAGGGACGTACCGAATTTCTGATGAATCGAACATTTTTCATTGTATGAGCAGTTTATGAGCAGTTATAACGCAATTTTTTACTGAAAATTCATTTCTTAAGTTTAAATGCCTACAACTTTTGAATAAAGCAATATTTTTTAAAATCCGTACGTACTTCTCTGGGTATTCTAATGTAGATGACGAGAATTTTTGTTTTTTGTTGTAGGTAAAAAATTGTGGATGTTAAATGTCACGCCGCGGAGCGCCTAAAAAAAAGATAACAAAAGAAAATATTAGTAATCGGCTATTTTGTACATCGAACAATATATATATATATATATATTTTTTTCTAACAGCTGGATATTCATACTAAATCGATATTTAATTAATTCTATGAGTGAATCACTTTTTCATACGAAAAAAAATTGTTGAATTCGTACATGATTTTATACCCGTTACTGTGGCTTAAGGCCTTCACACACATATATAAAATATATATATATATATATATATAGGTGTGTAGAGGAAGGAAAATTGAATTTTAATTATTCCTTCGTTTGGGCTTATTTGAATTGATTTGGGATACAATTGAAAACCAAGAAAAACAATATGACATATTTTTTTGCATATTGCTTTTAGATTATTCAGATACTTTATATTACTTTGTTTCCCACTTATATATTCCAAGAAAAACAATACGCTATATATTTCCGTCTTTATTATTTTCATACCATTTAGCGGTTCTTATATTCGTAAATCTCGATCTGGAAATAAGTTAAGGATGTTGAGTCCCAAATCGCAAATGATGATAAAATTCTGAAAACTTGGTATGTTTTTGTATAAAGTATTTCAGAGGTCGTGTAAAAACTTCACGACAATTAGGAAGCTCGTTATTGAACAATTAACATTCACAAATTAAATGTTGTTTTATGGAAACTGATGTAACTTTGCAATAAGTTTTTTTTTTGACCTCTCAATTTTATAATATCTACAATATACTGAAAGCAACGGAAAGAAAACGAAGTTTATTGCTAAATTTTTTTTTATTTCTTTTAAAAATTGTTCTTAACAAAATGTTAATTTTTTAATAACGAGCTTCCTAATCGTCGTGAAATTTTAACACGACCTCTTAAATACTTCATACAAAAACATACCAAATTTTCAGAATTTTCTTATCATTTTTTATTTCAACCCTTAAGAAGGTTGAAGTAATGATGATAGAATTCTGAAAATTTGGTATGTTTTTACATGAAGTATTCAGGAGGTCGTGTAAAAATTTCATGACGATTACGAAGCTATTTATTGAACAATTAACATTAACATGTTTCATAGGGACTCAACATCCTTAAACGTTTTGCCCCACGAGACAAAAAAGAATATCTGCACTTCTTTGTTCCGGATATATATTCGTCTTTCGATCGTTTACGAGTACGGATATTCATTTTTTTTCAATTTTTTTTTCCGTTCGTTTTTGGTCGGCGATTTAAAAAAAAAACTTTCACCCCTCTTCGGCTCGTATGCGCACGCTCGTTTCTCCTCGATTTTTATGCGCTTCTTTTATTTTTGCCTCGATCTTCCTCTCTCCCCTCTTTCACGGTCGTCTCGCGCCGTGCAGTCGAGAAAAATAAGTCTTCCGAGGAACCCCGATCAACCCCGACGCTCTTTCTCTCCCTTCCCCCACCCCGCCGCCGCTCTCGCATTTTTTTTATCGTTGATACGCCGTTGGCGTGCTTAGGCACCGTTTCACGCCACAATTTTATTTATTGAGATTTCGCGAAACGACTCTCGCTCGTGCACACTACCCGACGATTTTCGAGCGCATGGCGAATTTCACACACACCTACCCCTAGTCACACATACGTATGTGTCATTTTTCTTATTATTATTTTTATCTCCACTGTATACATATACATATAAATAAATTTTTCTCGAACACGAGGTACTCGCTCGCCCCGGTCCCCTCTGCCGCTCTGCGATACAGCGCGCGCGCGCACACACCTACACACGCACACAAATTCATCCTGCAGACGCAAAGATCGAGGGCGCCCGGTTCATTTTTCATTTTAATCGCACGCTAATTATCTCCGCGCTAAACTTTGCGAAAACTCCGATCATATGGCGCACTTTTATATATGCAATATTTTCAATTTTATTTTCTTATATACCAAGCTTAATATATATATATAATTATATATATATATATATATATATGTATATAATTATTTATTTTCCCTTCATCCTCGATTGAAGAAACTTCGATACCTGTTCCCGCGCTGAAGCAGAAATTCAAACCTTCTTTATCGATACTCGCTCCCATAAATGCCAAAATATATATACATGCACACATCTGTACGTATATACATTCGTTGTTTCGTTGGAGACGGAAAAGCCGAGACACCGGGGAAAAAACGCACATACACACACACTCACGGATAGCAAACAATTTCTGTACCTCGGTCGCCACCAGCATCACAACGACGACGACGCACCCCAAGCTTGAACCGCGCAAACGCAGACATATAAAGATGGGATAGGTACACGCAAGTATTTGCGCGAAAGATACTATATGATACTTTACCACGTTTACGTTTGGTGTAGGCTTATAACGCTGATATAATAATAATAATAATAATAATGATAATCCTGGATTGGTCGATTATACATATGTATAAATGGAGTTGACCTTCAAATGTCCGAAGTACCTCCGTCTGCAAAAAAACTATTATCGCTATCAGATGGCTCCTATCGTACTGTGCAATTTAATTTCAGCAAATATTTCTGTGAACCTTATAGTTTCGAAGAAATCCAAGGTTCTAATAGTTTTTGATCCACCCTGTATATGGGTGTGTGTGTGTGTGTGTGTGTGTGTGTGTGTGTGTGTGTGTGTGTGTGTGTGTGTGTGTGGGTATGGATTTGACAGTTAATCCTTGCATACTCTCTCTCTCTCTCTCTCTCTCTCACTCTCTCTCCCTCTCACTTTATGGAGTGAAGGAAGCGGAAGAGAGCCTCAAACTCAAAAATATTCTGACTTTCGTATACGTACTCTGCACATATATACTGACTAAAAAAGAATATTCCTACATGATTTTTCGGAAATGGCCCTTTAAGAAAAAAAGAATAATTCTCACTCCTTTGTCATCCGATAGCATATTTCAAACTCCAATTCCCTTACTTATTGTTAATATAAATTACTAATGATGCTGGAAAATAGCTCTAGAGAAAATAGTGAACTATTAACTTTTACGCGTGAATATGTAAATATTTGCATATCTCGATTTTTTCTGTGCATTTTTTTGGGTCATGCATAATTTATGATTTCTTTTACTTTGATTTACAGTATCGATCTATGAAATACACAACTGAATTGAAAAAAACCATATATATATATATATATATATATAGCACAGAAATGTATCGATAACGGAGAGAAGGCTAATGCGAGCAATTACCGGATCCATACCATCACGTAAATATCACTGCGAGTTGCTCGTGTATGATACCACTTTAAGTATCACGATGTCGAGCATACACCTTCACGTATGCTCGTACACTATACGGTAAGGAGAAATATATCGAGCAGCGAACTGGATTATCGAGAGACAAGCAGCCTCGTAAACAAAACATAATGCTGAATAATAATAACAACAATACTGTCGATAACATCCTGTGGATAATATCGATCGTTGATTCGATTGCAATATTCTATAATAATGATAATATTATATTATTATATATTGTATCAATTTTATTTCATTATATATTCAATATCTATTAACGCATTTGAAAAAAAAATATTATTCGTTATATATTATTTTCTTAGTATTATAAAGCTTATTATTATTACGCTAGACTAGAGGAAAGAAATTCTGGTTACAGACCGGATTATTATAACGAAACGTAACGAATTTATTGTACTGAACGGGGTTCGACCTGGTGGGAGAAATTGTTATCCCGTCATGATATAACTGGATCAACGAGCAGAGAGAGAGAGAGAGAGAAAGAGAGGAGAGAGAGAGAGAGAGAGAGAGAGAGAGAGAGAGAGAGAGAGAGAGAGTGAGAGAAGGAAAGAGGTGAAATATCGAGTTACACGTCAAATTGAAAATTACAATAACCGAAGACATTCACCGGGTGGTAAGCGCCTAACCGTCAGTCACACGTCAAAAAGAGCTTACCTACGTTGCATATGGGCGCATGACGTAAGCGTATAGAATAACGCAAGAAACAATTTTCGAACGAGCCTCGTTCCCTTTTTTCTCATTCCCGCGTTCCGAGCAACCCTACGATGCCTCTGTGTCTGCTCATTGCATGGAATGATACCTGAATTCAATCCCCTCAACGGTAACGGTACTCCAAAATTTTCGGGGACTGACCAACGGAGCCACGAAATTCCCTCTGTAAATTACTATGCAAACAAACTTGCTATGCAATTTGTTCCTAAAGTGAGGTCGTTTTTCAATATTTTTTTCTGAAGTGAATATTGGGATGACGATGTCGGAATTTTACACACAATACATGCATAGTCTTGCCGAATGTGAGTTTTATTTTCATTGAAAATCATTGATAAACAGTGGAGTTATTATTATTTAAATAAAGTGCCGTCGTCGCTGCGTGGCCGAGAGGTGCAGGTCCTTCTCATCTGAAATGAAAAATAAAAAAAACCTACTTTCCGTACAAAAATATGACTTTCGTACGACCGTGTAGTTTTTTGAAATTGTGAAAATTAGGGCAATTCCACGCTGTAGAAAAAAAATCGATTTTCGACCGGAAAAAGCACCTTTAATAATTTGTTATTAACAAATGAATGGAAATGTGGAAAAAATCGTTCCGTCGTACGGAAATGTTATAGACTATGCTGCGTCCAAATTTTATGAGAACCGGACTTCTGATTTTTACTATACGACTTACATATAGTGTTCGAGAAAAAGGCAAGAAAAAAGGGTTGAACGAAGAAGGCTGCCCTTTCCGAAAAACCGTCATAACTCCATCAATATATCGAATTTTTCCAAAATCTTCGTTGCAAATTGAAGTCAAGACGAATCGAAGTCAACGAAAAATCGCATTTTCGAAATTTCAAACCCACGCACACGATTTTTTTGCGGAACTTTTTTCTACCGCTTCTCCAATGGAGTTTGGACCCCTGTACCCCAATCGCCACATTTTTGCATACGTGCATACTCAGCTCGATTTCGTTCCATTACTTTTTCTTCTTTTTTACGGAGTATCCTCTCGAGTTATTCATCTTCGGTCTTCGGCGCAGTCTGATCGCGAATGCACTTTTTCCACTGGAGAAAAATCGTGCGATACGAGAGGGCGAACTACTCTCGCGGCAACATCATGGCCTGTATGGCTTTTCTTCAAGCCAGCCTTCGATACACACCTATCCGGACGGTAGGCTATTGCGAGGAGCATTCACACGGTAGCCCTACTGTCCCCAAACTCAACATCGTGCGAGGCATGAAAGTATTCATACGAAGGTTATTTCAAGGACCTCACTGGGGACAAAAAATTTAAGGACCGGGCTGGCAACACCCAGATGTCCTGATAATAAACATTATATAGATATGACGGACTTGAAATATTTTTTTCACTATATATAGATATATCGGTGTAGCTGTGAGTGTGCGAGAGGCTCCTGCGTGAATTATGTCTCGTGCGAGATGTCAAATTGCTCGCCATATCGTAAAATATACAACTCTCCTCGCTCGCTGTGGGAAACATTATGTTCAAACCGCCCCCCGTTCTCGTTCTCTCTCTCTCCTCCCTCCTCTTGATTGTATCCTATCTCCCCATGAGTATCCCTGCGTACCTCTATCCGCACACTATACTCTAGTAACACAAATTTTCCTCGTTTATTCTATTTTATTTTAGTTAAGTTTCGTTCCTGGTTCTACTACCACCATTAACATAATTATATCAACCATTGTTACCATTATTATTATTGTTATTATAATAATAATTATTATTAATTTAATAACCATTTCTATTGTGTTTAATTCTCTCGTTTAACAAAACGATTGAACAAACTGTACATACTATGTATCGTATTGCCTCAAGGTTCGAAACCAAGGCATACATATATATATATCAATCAATCTTGCTTTCATCCTCATTTCGTTCATCGTTCACATCCTTTCGTGCTATTCCTGCCGATTTATGGATAAAAACAGAACTCTCCGTCTCTCTCAGTCTATCCATCTTTTGCTCTCTTTCTTTCTATGTTCGTTTTTTTTGCTTTTTTTCGTTATTTTTATTTATACAAGCTTTCTTAATTCTCATTGTGCTCTTCTCTCCATTTGTCTCCTATTTATGTTTATTTCCGATCTTTTACATTTAAATTTCTACATGCATTTTTAATTCTATCTGCCTTTTCTATTTGCTTCCATTTGTGTTTTTTTTTTTTGCAAATTTCTACCTGGTTCACCTCACTCTCTCATTTCTTTGAATCAGTGTTTTATCTTTACGTCGATTTTCACTTGTGTTTTTAATTCTATTTGCTATTAACTTATTTTTTCTATTAACTTATTCTATTAACTTCTATTAACTTATGTTTTTTTCTACTTGCGCAATTCTCTACCTCGCTGTTAGTTTCCTCTTTCTACTCTCCTTCCTTTGGGCGATCAATCGAGAGGCGAGATTCGTTTTCGAAAGGTTTTGGCGTTCGGAGGATTGATTGTATCGGGACGCGAGGAGAGACGTTTCTCGCCGGATCATCGACGTGCCATGGGGAAAAAGGGTCGAGGGTGGAAAGGGCTCGGGGGATTGCGCACAAATACACTGCGGTATATATTAACTCATGGAGACTAGATGGAGAGAGAGAGAGAGAGAGAGAGAGAGAGAGAGAGAGAGAGAGAGAGAGAGAGTCTGAAGAGAAAGGTTTCCACTGATTTAGCAATCTTTTCGCCACGCCCTGTGTCCAGTCATTAGATGACCCCCAGTCGGTTCATTAATAAGCTCGAAACACGGCCACACGCGGAACGCTTTTTCGGGTATAGGCGCGGGCCCTCTTGTTATTGTCTCCTCTTTCTCCTCTTCCTTCTCTTGCAACATTCATTCACCTAGGGCACGATAAAAGGCTTGGGAACTAAATATCTGATGCGGATGAAGAGGGAGAGAGAGAGAGAGGAAGAGAATCTTAGGAAGAAGAAGAGATGCTGGAGGAAAGAGCTGATCAGCGAGAGAGAGAGAGAGGGGGGGGATACCGTCGATAGTTGGGACACGATGATCCTAAGATGGAAAACGGAAATTTGTCGAATCATCGAACATCAATAAATATACCAATCGGCAGATCTTTTTTTTTTTTGGTTTCTCTCTCTCTCTCTCGCTCTCTTTCTTTCTCTCTGGCTCAACCTCTCCCCGTCGACGTTCATTAATGACTAAACGTCCGCTAACAAAATTAACTGTGACTAAAGTCCATTTAACGATGGCTCCGATCATCGCTGAAACAATCTTACAGTCTCGGCCACGTCTGTCCCAAACCTTACCGCCCCGCCCTCTCGTCCCGCCCAAGACGAATCCCAATCTATCCGCCGGTAAAAATGTTGACCGTTATTAATCAAGTGTGTGACGAAAGTTCGATTGCAACGGTCACGAGTGCTCGTTGCTCAAAGCGCTACCACCCTCGTTCTTCTTTCCGCGCTATGAATCATTTGTCTACTATGTTGATATTACTGTCGATAATGCATCGACGGTCCTATATCGAGGTTACTATGGAAAACCCGTTTTCCATGTAAACAAAAAAAAAAATAACATTCCTATGTTAATAAAGTAAAACTAAAGGATTTCTGTGTATTTTGGAAAACGTATGTTTTTCATAAATATTTTCTCTATATTTATTTTATGAATATTAATTTTTTTCCTAGATTTTTTTATATTTATTTTTATAAAATACAGTTTCTGTATAATTATATTTAAACACGTTTGCAATGTATATTTTGGAAACATATATTTTTCATAAATATTTTTGAATAATGTGCTCTCAGTATTTTATTTTTAAAAGTACGTTTTATATATTTATGTTTTTTTTTTAATGCGCTCACGCGAAATATTTTTTTTCAATCACCTTTTCCATGTATAAAAAAAACGACTAGAAAACGAAAGATGAGAAATAAAAGCGCCGCGCTCTCGGTGAGAGAACGTGCGCCGGAAAGAATTCATCGCGGTATTGTTGTCCGGTGTTGCTAAACGCCAACGAAAATCCTGGAGAGCAGCGATCTTCTGGTGTGCTTGTTAGAGGCCCATTGTCGATTTTGATCCTCTCATTCTCTCTCTCTCTTTCTTGCTCTCGTGTCTCTCCGTGTCCTTAGCCAATTGGGGAAACTCTGTCGGCCGTGAGATTCACGCGAGTTTCGAAAAACGCGTGTGTTTTCTTTGAAATGTGGATGGTGGAAAAACGAATAGAGAATGAGCCCTCGGGCGTGCCGCAGAGGAAAACCGGGATTAGCACTCGTACACCCCACCCCCCTCGCTCTCGTGCTCAGCTTTTCATTCTCCAATGGATCCGGAACGAATTTTATTTCAAGTAACCGAAGAGGACCGGCGAAAGCAGCAATATTTATATATATCTATTTATCAATTCATTTATTCGTTCCATGATGTAATAATATATGTTTTCAATTAAATGAAAATTTATTGTGTATATTTATCATTATTTATATCCACATTTTAATTGTACGTATTTAACAGTTCAATATTTATTTATTATGTATATTTACTTTGATCCACATTTATATTTTTATTATCCATTTATTAAATAATTAAAAACTATATTTATCAATTAATATATTTTATTTCTTTATTTTTATTATGGTTAGATATCTTTTTGAAATTTACATTCAAGAGGGCACAATTTTTCGAAAAAAATATATTCACTTATTCGTTCCATGATTCAATAATATATGTTTTCAATTAAATGAAAATTTATTGTGTATATTTATCATTATTTATATTCACATTTTAATTATACGTATTTAACAGTTCAATATTTATTTATTATGCATATTTGCTTTGATCCACATTTATATTTTTATTATCCATATATTAAATAATTAAAAACTATATTTATCAATTAATATATTTTATTTCTTTATTTTTATTATGGTTAGATATCTTTTTAAAATTTACATTCAAGAGGGCACAATTTTTCGAAAAAAATATATATATATATATTTATCGATAAAAAAAATAATTACATTCCGCCGATCGAAGAGAGAGATATAAATAGAGAAGAGAGAGAAAACTTCCCCTCGCGAAGGGAGTCGTCCCGCGTTCGCCAACAAAGTTCAAGGGTCGCAATAACCACCGCCTTGCAAAACCTCTTCCTTTCTCTCCCTTTTACGCGCCCTCAAGAGGGACAAACCCTCGAAAGTTTTCTGCGTTAAAATCTCTTTCGCCCCTCCTTTATTTATCCCTCCTTCGTATGGGTATGGATATAGTGTGCAATGCCTTATGGGCAAGGTACACGTGTTAAATATATACATATATACCGAACCGCGTGTCATGGAAATTCCACGGTATTCACGAATTCAATGGCTATTTACGCCACGTCACTGCGGCTCGTTTACCTTTAGGCACTCGACGTTCAAGCGCGCAAGCCGTATTAAAGAGGGAAAAAAAAACAGGAAAAAGCAATGCACTCCTATCTTTTGACTCTCCGCGAGGGTAGAAAAACCGACACGGGGATGATTCGAACAAGCGGAATAAATCGGGCGACCGAGTTTCTTCATCGCGCTTCAAATACGGGACGAGTGTCTTGTTCGTTAAACATTTTTTTCTCTTCTATACTTCGACATTAGTCATTCGTCGATTAAGGATGTTGAGTCCCTATGAAACATGTTAATGTTAATTGTTCAACAAATAGCTTCTTAATCGTCATGAAATTTTTACACGACCTCCTGAATACTTCATGTAAAAACATACCAAATTTTCCGAATTCTATCATCATTACTTCAACCTCCTTAAGGGTTGAAATAAAAAATGATAAGAAAATTCTGAAAACTTGGTATGTTTTTGTATGAAGTATTTAAGAGGTCGTGTTAAAATTTCACGACGATTAGGAAGCTCGTTATTAAAAAATTAACATTTTGTTAAGAACAATTTTTAAAAGAAATAAAAAAAATTTATCAATAAACTTCGTTTTGTTTCCGTTGCTTTCAGTATATTGTAGATATTATAAAATTGAGAGGTCAAAAAAAAAACTTATTGCAAAGTTACATCAGTTTCCATAAAACAACATTTAATTTGTGAATGTGAATTGTTCAATAACGAGCTTCCTAATTGTCGTGAAATTTTTACACGACCTCTGAAATACTTCATACAAAAACATACCAAATTTTCAGAATTTTATCATCATTTGCGATTTGGGACTCAACATCCTTAATCGGATTGATTGGACTTTATCTCGGTCCTTTTCCTTCCCTCTTACATTCTCTACATACATACACAAGTATAATTAATGGCGAAATATTAAGAAAATAAAACTAAAAAGAACAGTTTTAAACATAAATTATGAAAAAAAATAAGTAGAAGCAAAAAAAAATAACAATTCGTTATAGCAAAAATATTATACAAAAAAAAAATGAGTAATAGTAGAAAAAAAATGATAGCGAAACAATTTTTTGTTTGTTTTTTTTCTATATATATTTTGTACCGTTGCTATTAATATTAATTAATACTATAAAATTACTATAAAAATAATACGAATCGTCAAAAAAAAAACGAAAAAATTGTTTGACTATTCATTTTATTCCCTATCACTCATCTTTTTATTTTTTTTTAAATATTTCACCGTTATTTATTTATCGATTAACCGGATTGATTGCACTCTGTCGCGTTACTTTTCCTTTCACGCTGTGGATAAAAAGTACACATGAATATAAATATAAGTGTATATAAAGCATGTGAGAAGCATAAGTATGCAAATAATATACATAAAAGTAATTTTATTTTTATTTAATAGAAATATATATTTTTAATAAATATATACTAATAAATAAAAGTATTTTCACACTGCATATATCTCTTACCCCTTTCTATTGATGTATTTCGCCAGTGAGTGTATTTCGATTAATCGGATTAATGGTATTTGATCTCGTTACTTTTTATTTTCTCTTATATATATAAACTTATATATATTTTAATTCCAATCTAATATATATATATATATATAATTTATATATATAAACGAACGTGTACGTACATTTGCTGACTTTTCTTCTTCGAAACTTCCTTTCCCGCTTCTGGTCCCCCATGTGAGGCGGTGAGAGATATTCAATTACGTTTAGATCGGTGCCAAGATTAAACATTACTCGCGCGCTCGCGACGCAACGATATGCAAACGTATATGGGCCCTGCGAGCCCGCGCCACCCGCTCGTTCTCTCACTCTCTCTCTCTCTCTCTCTCTCTCTCTCTCTCTCTCTCTCTCCCTCTCTCTCTCTGTGTGTGTGTGTGACTTGTCGTCGCGCGTTCTCTTCCTTTCCTCGGCGTGACAACTATATAACTATGCCACGTGAGTAAAGGGCCATGTAAGAAAAGGAGACGGGCCCGAGTCGGCCACGGAAAAAAGCGATCCCACCTTCACCGAATAATAAATGCATATGGACATCCACACTGGATGGCAATACTACATTTTGTTTTCCAATTTTCTGGCTCGAAAAAAATCTTGCCTCACTGGGCGAGATTCTTGCCTTTCGAAATCTCGCTTTGTCTCTCCCCCCCCTCTCTCTCTCTCTTGACATCCTCCCTCGTTACGAAACGGACCTCATTAACCACTTAAATACTTAATTGAAAGAAAACTTTATTCACTTGTTGGGACTACATCGACCGAGAAGCCCGAAAAAAATGGCCAAATTCCGATTGTTTTTTCTTCACATTTTTTTAAACACAATAGTACATATATTGGGAGCCTTAAAAAAAAGTACCAAAAAAATACAGAAAAACTACATTGCCGCTGGCAGATGATGACATTTTTTTTCGCAACGTTCGGCGGTGTACATGCTCTAGCTTAAACAGACCATCTGAAATATAAAAACCAAACGGGTTATTCGAGTCAACAATAAATACGAATCGTTGACGATCGTCAATTTTTTGAGTGATTTTTTTAAGCAACGCAGCGACGAATTGGAAACTCGAGCATAGAAAATTTATGAAAAAAGTCGTCATTTTCATGTAACTATGAAAAACGAAGATCGATTTTGAAAAAATGAGTTCGTCAACGACCTTTAAATGTTTCGGATCGTATCACCTGTAAATTCGGTAACAATCCCTCAAGCGGTTCTCGAGATACAATGTCCACCGACTCTAAAAACAGTGCTTCGAGAAAAACACGTTTAAAGTATGAAGTATAGAAGCTGCAACTCGTAAAATTTGAAGCATGTCTCAAAAAAGTTTTCGGAGAATATAGCCGATACTGTCGAATAAAAATATTTTCGGAAAATGCGATTTTTTGACCCACCCAGTTAGATGCAGCCCGTCGAGTTTGTAATTCTGGATGGCATTTTTTTCAAACTTTGATTGTGGAAAGTAACGATTTGTGGCGACAATGCGGAAAATGCGAAAATTACACACGACCCCTGTTTATTCGTAGCTTTTTTAATTATAAATTCTCCAACGCGCAGACTGACGGATTCAGAATTTATTTTACTCGATTTTTCTACTTGTTTTTGCTGATGTAAAAGATCTGTTTAGAAAATTGGTGGAAGTGAAAAAAAATTATAGACAGAGCACCCCTTAGGCAGAGAGAGAGAGAGAGAGAGAGAGAGAGAGAGAGAGAGAGAGAGAGAGAGAGAGAGAGAGAGAGAGAGAGAGAGAGAGAGAGAGAGAGAGAGAGAGAGAGAGAGAGAGAGAGAGATTGATTGATTGTTTATTATATGCCTTGGTGTATACCTTTAGGCAACTCGGTACAAGTAAAGCAAACATAAATGAATGCAGTATCTAAAACTATAAAGAAACACCACTCGGAATGGTTAAAATATCAAAAATAACAGATATAACAAATAGAGTATACAAAAATAACTTTCGTCTAGAAGAAACGATGTCATCACAGTTATAAGTGGCATAGTTTACCCTTTGCATTACAATATAATGAAAATAAAAATAATCATAAATATAACATATAAATAAAATATATAAGCAGAGAAGCGATACAGTGCAAATAAAACTATACTAAAGTAAGAAACATAACAAATAACGCAATATAAAAATATAAGTAGGATAGAATAAGATTAAAACTAAAATTGAAACTAAAATTAACTTAAAATTAAAAATAAAGGATTAAAAAAATTAAAAGAGAGAGAGAGAGAGAGAGAGAGAGAGAGAGAGAGAGTCTGATGATGATACGAGGATCGTGTGCGTTTCGCACTCGTATATACATATTCGCGCAAGCCGTCGTCGGAAAGAGCGACGATAGGAATCCAACGTGGTAACTCTAGACGAGTCGGGTATCCAAATCTTCAGATCGCGTCCTCCTTCCTTATACCCCTCCTCCTTCTCCTCCTCGCGCCCGCTACTTTTCTCTCTGGCGCCCCTTATATATTTTATTATGAGCGGGCAACGGCAGCCGAGCAGTTTCAGGGAGAGACGAAAAATCTCTCGTCTCGATCTCTCTCGTTGTCCGAGAACGAGAATAACACGAGCTAACACGAGCTTCCTCGGGGGCTATCATGGTTTTAGGTTGAAAAAAAAGGAGCATGAAAATAAAACTACGCGTATAAAACACACGCCTGACTTGAGAGTGAGAGAGGGGGGGGGGGGGGTCGAAATTCCGTTCTTTCCGTGTGTTTTCGTCGTGCAACGGTAGCCGAGGCAAAACGGCGAGAGGACTCACGAATGACCGGAGGCCGCGTCTCCAAACAGCCCCTACGTGCACTCGCAAAACGCGCTACCGTTTTTTGTTCCTGAGCCCGACCTTCTCGAACCTCCTCCTCGAAAAATTGAAGGGGAACATCCTTGCGATTGTTCAGGGGGGAGGCGGATCAAGGATGTGCTTGAGGAGGTCCTTGAGGGAAGGAGCGAACGGCTCGTTGATGACTGTTGAAGAATATCCAGTTTTATTTGGTTCCACGCAGGCAGGTGCCGCTAGACACGACGGTTCTAAAGTTGACATAATCGGAATGCGATAGATTAATCAGTTACCAAAATTGCTTGGGTTTTTTTGGGTTACCCGAGTCGAAATTTAGACCCTCCTTTGAATGCTCGAGAACCTATTTCCTTTGTAACGCACAGACCGCCACCCTCTTTTGACTCCCCTTGAACCTATATGGAGAAATTTGCACCGTTGGCGACCATCCTTTAGCCCTACTGAACCTTCTATTCAACCTCCTGAACCTCCTTTAAGCCTATGGGCTCGGCTTGCGTGAACCTACACAACCTCGTTTTGGCCTAAAGTCCTATCTGTACCCTACAGAACCTCCTTTGAATCCAAAGCAGAAGGAAAGTGAAAGATTGGATATCGGTGAACTGCGGATGGGAGAGAAGGGGGGGGGGGGAGCGGAGGGCAGCATAGTGAAGTAGGCTTAAAGGAGGGTTAGTAGGGTCAGAAGAGGTTTGAAGGAGGGCTAGGAGGCTCTGCGAGCCACCGGTGAAAGGAGTCAAAGGAGAGTTAGTAGGGCGAAAGGAGGTTTAAAAGAGGTCCTGTAGGTTTGCGTAAGCATTAAATCAGGCTTACTAGCGTTTAAAGGAGGTTCAGATGAACCTACTAAACCTCCTTTGAGTGAAAAAGTCCAATTTCTGCCACTTTTCGAGGTTCAGTAGGTTCTGATATACATGTTTTTGAGATTTCCATTTGAACCTCTTGAACCTCCATTGAATGACAAATTGGGATCGAAAGGAGGTTTAAAGGAGGGTCTAAATTTCGACTCGGGTACAGGTCAAAGGATCTTTTGGATAGACGCAGCGGGGTCCAATAAAATATGATACCGTTGCCAGTAACGTTGCAGATGCCATCATTGCTATGCGATAAAAATAGGTTTTTTTTCGAAATTGCATTTGGGTCTCCCTTTGGGTCACCGTATCGAAGTATACCGTTCAAGTTGGAGGGTGACGATCGATGTTAAAGGGTGCTGATGAGTGTTGCTAGGTACTGATCAGGGTTTAAGGATACTGATCAATTTTAAAGGGTGCTGATCAATGCTAAAGGGTAGTAATCAATGTCGAAGGATCAATGCTAGAGAGTATTAATCAATGTTGAAGGATCAATGTCAAAGGGTACTGATAAACGTTGAAGGGCCCTGACCAATGTCAAAGGCCACTGGTCAATGTTGAAGAACACTGATCAATGTCAAAGGGTGCTGGTCAATACTGCTCAATGTTAAAGGATACTTATCAATGCTGAAGAGTACTGATTAATGTCGAAGGGTACCGATCACCGTTAAATAATACTGATCAATTTTAAAGGCCACTGATCAACGTCAAAGGATACTGATCAACGTTAAAGAGTAATGATAAAGGTTTAACGATACTGATCAATGTTAAACGGCCGTGAACGGTACTGATTAAAGGATACCGATCAATGTTAAGGAATACTGATTCTCCAGTTAGACTTAGTTGCGTCCAACATAAGTTTGGGTTTCCTTCGGTGTTTTTGAGTTGAAGGATCCTAATCAGCGTCCAAGGATACTACGCATCATAGGGTCCTTATCCCTATCAAAGGACACCCACACCATCACTCCACACTGAGGTTCCGGAAAGAGACAAAATGGCAACCATCACCCCATTTTGTGGCAGGCGAACGGTATTATTTTTCCCTCCGTCGTCACTCACGAGAAACAAGCGCCCGAAAACGGAAAAACGAAAATGCCCTCGAGGAGTCACATTCGATTACGTTTCAATGGAACGAAGTAGGTTGTTGTCATTGAGCGAGGGGGGGGGGGGGGGTTGATCAATGAAAAATTGGTACTGGCCTCGATGATGATGGGTCCATGGAATCGTATAATTCGAGGGGCGTCGCCGACGCATACATCCCCCGACAGGGTCGTCCCGACACTCGACGTTGCCCCGAAGGAGCTGGGACGCGCAAAGCTACTGTTGTCTCGTATACAACCGGGGCTTCGATGGTCATGCGGATGGTGGCAAACAGTCGAATATTGTGTCTGGTACATTGTGAAGAGACGAAAGTTGCACGATGAGCGAGCGAGAGAGAAAGAGAGAGAAAGAGAGACGTTAAAACATCTGCCGGTGGATGCGTTCGGTGCAGGACTCGCTCATTCTCTTTCTCCCTTTTCGTGGCCAACATGGCGGAATGATCGGCGCATCAACCGCTAGTTAGGCTTACCCGCACGGATTTGCGGTTCTTTTTCACGTTCATGAGATTTTTTTGCTTTTTCTGTCTTTCTCTCTCTCTCTCTTTCTTTCTCTCTCTCTCTCTCTCTCTCTCTCTCTCTCTCTCTCTCTCTCTCTCTCATTCTATCTTGCCTTTCTGCCTGTCTCTATCACTCTCTCAAGACGCTCGGCCCCTCCCATCATTCCAGCTCATCGGAAGCACGTTTGCAAGATCGACACCAAGGCATTTTCGGCGCGCGCCCAAAGCCGAGGCAATCCCGCGCGCTTCCTCTTCCCTTCTTCATCCCCAGCGCTTCGCAGCCTCAAGAAGCGCATCCCTCGACCGAGAGAGTTTTCAAGTTTGTTTTCGAAGTTATCCGTGTAAACACGACTCTCGAGGGAAGAAATGGATGGGAAAGGTCCTGAGGATGGTGGACAGGAGCGGCGCGGAAACTCGACGAGCCGCGTGTTTTGATCCCCGAAGCCAAGTATTAACCGGTCTATACAGTCTATTGTGTTTTGGACTGTTGTTCGTTTTTTTTGTGACTATGTACTTATATATATATATATATATATATCAGTTTTTGTGAGTTTTGACCTTGAAAATCAAATTTGCGGGTATTTGCAAATTTGATTTTCAAGGTCAAAACTCACAAAAACTGATTTTTTAAAAGTTTTTCCATTTCATTGTTATGAATCTTGATCTTAGAGAAAAATATTTCCTACAAAAGTTGTAGCCGATAAGAAGGTTAATCTTTTATGTTTTATACAAGTTTTGTCCAAAACCGATGTGTTTCGAGAAAAATGGGATAATCCTTCGAAAAGTACATTTTCCTAAACTCCATTAGTTTCGATACTAGCTACTTAGGCACTTTACCGCGGGAAGGTTACAGTTTTTTTTATCTTTAACACTATACGCATACCTTAATACAAACGACACACCCAACGAACCCAAACAACAAACAACTCACAACACAACAAACAACACCCGAACAAACTCCAATCTTACCACGGTAAAGTGCGTAAGTAGATAACATCGAAACTAATGGTGCTTAGCAAAATGGACTTATCGGAGCATTATCCCATTTTTCTCGCAACAGAATGTTTTTAGGTAAAAACTGTACGAAACATAAAAGATCAATCTTTATATAGGCTACAACTTTCGTAAGAAACATTTTTCTCTAAGATCTATATTTATTAAAATATAGTAGAAAAACTTTTTTTTAACCAGTTTTTGTGAGTTTTGACCGTGAAAATCAAACTTACGGGTATTTTTACTATTATATTCGTAATCAGCGGGTCAAAACACACGAGTACACGAATTTTCAAATTAATTGGAGATATAACCTTTTCCGAACTACACTCATATGAGAGGGATTCTCCGTCAATTCGGCCACTGTTTTTTCGACCATCTCAGATCTGCGCCATAATTGGTTATATCAAAGTACTACTAAAAGGCATTCTATGTGAATTTTTTCAGATTTTTTAATCCAACATTTTAGAAAATGCCGTTTTTTTTCCAAATGAATATATCTCAGAAACTAGAAGTAATTGAAAAAATGTCTGTACATAAAAGTTGCAGTTTGGTGTTAGCTTTCGAGCGGACGACTTGAAATAATTTTTACGTTCCGGTAACGCTGATTTTTTTTTTACCGAAAAGGGGGAAATTATTTTTTATTAACAAATGGCCATTTTCTTTGGCTGAAAAAATTACAGAGTCTTCCAGTATGTCCGACGATATCGCAAAAAAATCGCCAGAGTGGCACGGAGCGAGGTTCCGGTATAAAAAAATTAATTCGTGTGGGTTCATTTTTTTTACCCTACAATCTCGATCCGTGCCACTCTGGCAATTTTTTTGCTACATTGTCAGACATACTGGAACACTGTAATTTTTTCGGCCAAAAAAAATGGCCGTTTTTGAATTAAAAAATAATTCCCCCTTTTTTGGTAAAAACAAAAATCAGCGTGACCGGAACGTAAAAATGATTTCAAGTCGTTCGCTCGAACAAAACTACACCTTTTATGTATAGACATTTTTTTTCAGTTACTTCTAGTTTCCGAGATGGAAAAAAACGGCATTTTCTAAAATGTTGAATAAAAAAATCTGAAAAAAATCACATAGAATGCCTTTCGGTAGTACTTTGATATAACCAATTATAGGGCAGTTCTGAGATGGTGGAAAAAAAGTGGCTGAATTGACGGAGAATCCCTCGTGCATGGACGACGTATTATGCCCAGGCTCCTACAAAATGGATGCCGTAAATAGTTACGCCTCACTTGCTGCGTGTATTGCGGAAAGAACAAAGCGATCTAGATCATCAAATTCGATGAGATAAAAATTGACACTCGCGCAAGGCCGTAGCACCTTTTTTACATTTTTTCTTCAGCACGGTGCCAACGAATTTGTAGAGAATAGAGAGTCGCAGAGAAAGGTCTGGTCAGCCGTTATGTTTGTAGTCATTCCGAAGGGCTCGATCTTCGTCAAGATACAATCTGAAGAAGCGATCGAGGCCTGCATATATATATATAATCCAAGAAAATAATCCCAATAACGTTTGTCTCGGGAGGCATCGCGTGACAGGTATTTTTTTCATACAGAGAAGGATTATCATACCAGGATGTATATGTTTGTAAATGGGGAAAGGTGATCGAGAAGTCATTCGACATCGACGATCATCCTTAGGGCCTGTTGTCCCTATACTCAACATTATGTAAGTTCCAGGATCTGCGAAATCATCTTTGGATAAATTTAGGATAGCTCACGTGAAGGTCTTTTCGAGGACCATCAATTTTCTGAAGTCAACGATTGGATTGAAAAAGTTAACGAGCATGAGCTTGAAGCACAAAAAAGGACGATTTTCAATCTTTCTTTGTGACGGAAGTATCGGGACGACGTGGTCAGGATTTCACGGAAAATTCGTTCATAGTCTTGTCGAGCTTGAGTTTTTTTTCATGAAAAAATATTGATAAACAACGAGGTTATTATTATTTGAAGAAAGTGCCGCCGTTGCTGCACGGCCAAAAGGTGCAGTTGCTTCTGGCAACTAGGCTCGGCTCAAATTAAAAAAAGTGTATTTTCTGTATGACGATAAATCTTTCGTGTGGCTGGATACTTTTCTGAAATGTTTAATATTGGGAAAATGCCAAGCTGTAGAAAAGAAATCGGTTTTCGAGTAGATAAACAAATTTAATAATTTGTTATTACCAAGTGAATAGACGGAGTAAAACATGATCCGTTTGATTGATAGAAAATGTCATAAACTATGCGCTGTCCGAATAGGAAGCAAATCGAACTTGATTTTGGGATAAGACTTACACCCTTTCATCGGACATAGTGTTCGAACAACAAGCAAAAGGAAAAGGGGGTATATCGCAGCGGTTCGCCGCAGTGCAGTGAGTTCAGACTAGGTAAAAATCTTCATGACTTGATTCACTTTGAAACATTTTTTACGAAACCTTTTTTTGAAAATTGAACTTAAAATCCGAGGCTCTAAAATGGTGCAATAAAAAATCGTATCTCTATCGTGAGAGACGGCTCATTGTTTCCTATGTTTTTTTCCAACTAGACTATTCATTTGGGATTTGGAAAAAAGGTATTAACCATACATTGAACTGATTTCCTGTAAATTTTTATTCGAAAAAAATGAAAAATTGACAACTTTGTCCAGGTATAAAAGAGCCTCTGTGTAAAAGATGTCATCCACAGCCGGATCGGTAACTTGACAATGATCGATCGGAAAAATAAGAATATAAGACTTTTATCATCTCTATAAATGTAGTTCCCGAGGCACGTTGCCGTTTATCGAGAAAAAAAATTCCCTCAATGTCGGGTGTTGAAAAAAGTGTAATGTTGGCGAAATTTTTTTTTACATTCCAGAGTTTAGAAAATACTGAATTAAAAAAAAACGATTACGTACAACGATAGCTTTAGCAATTACGGATATTTTATTTTTTCTTTTATTTGATTATAACTTTGCAATCATCTGAAGTGATCGAAAGTTTTGCAATTATTTGAAGTGATCGGAAACTTTTGGCCAGTAGTGCATATATATTCCGTTATGATATCATTATAATATTATATTAAAAATGTCCTTTTCCATATATATATATATATATTGATAATAGAGAAAAAACATTTTCAAACCATTATATCGACGTAATGTTGACTATCAATACACCTGGCTTATATGTAGATCTTGCATATGCATATATATATATATATATATATATATATATATATATATATACACAAAGAAGATTATGCATCCGTCCTTGTACCGAATATGACAAACGATTACAAATGAACGAAGGCCGTGTGCCCGTACAACGAAAGAATAAAGGTTCTCGAGGGAACAGGCTCCAAGAGATTGCGATCGCTCGTATCATAAGTTCAAATATAAAAAACGTGGTGGACCGTGCGCCGATGCCAAAGAAATCGTGGCAAAGTCACAAATGGTCGATCGGTATCCGAACGCGCAAATTCCAAATCTAAATCCAATATCTCGCACGAATCAGGGATGGCGCTGTATGACGAGGAGTGGCGGAGTAGCGACGGAAGAGAGAAGGTCGAGAGTTTTGTGCGTCGGTCGCTGTCGATCTCACTCGGGACGCGCGATCGGTATCGATCTTACCGATCTCTCTTCTTTTCATCCCTCTCTGCCGTGCCACACTTCTCCTCCTGATCGAAGACTCCCGCGGTTATCCGGAGTATCGATCTCTCTCTCTCTCTCTCTCTCTCTCTTTCTCTCTCTCTCTTTCTCTCTTGATGGTCGATTCGAGTCATATCGAGGGAATTGCGGAGCAAAGTCCTTTGGACTCGATAAGGAAGAGAGAAGGAGAGCGAGAGGGGGGGGTGAAATAATGGCATATGACCGAAAGGACTATGCGAAGGATATTTAAGAGCTAGCACCACTGTAGAATTTTCAAAATATTCAATTCTCTTAAATTGAATTAAGGATGTTGAGTCCCAAATCGCAAATGATGATAAAATTCTGAAAATTTGGTATGTTTTTGTATGAAGTATTTCAGAGGTCGTGTAAAAATTTCACGACAATTAGGAAGCTCGTTATTGAACAATTAACATTCACAAATTAAATGTTGTTTTATGGAAACTGATGTAACTTTGCAATAAGTTTTTTTTTTGACCTCTCAATTTTATAATATCTACAATATACTGAAAGCAACGGAAACAATACGAAGTTTATTGATAAATTTTTTCTTAGTTCTTTTAAAAATTGTTCTTAACAAAATGTTAATTTTTTAATAACGAGCTTCCTAATCGTCGTGAAATTTTAACACGACCTCTTAAATACTTCATACAAAAACATACCAAATTTTCCGAATTTTCTTATTATTTTTTATTTCAACCCTTAAGGAGGTTGAAGTAATGATAATGGAATTCTGAAAATTTGGTATGTTTTCACATGAAGTATTCAGGAGGTCGTGTAAAAGTTTCATGACGTTTAAGAAGATATTTATTGAACAATTAACATTAAAATGTTTCATAGGGACTCAACATTCTTAAGGCCTTAGGCCACAGTAACGGGTATAAAATTCATGTGCGAATTGAACAATTTTTTTTTCGTATGAAAAAATGATTCAATCATAAAATTAATTACACATTTATTTAGTACGAATATCAAGCTGTTAGAAAAAATATATTTTTTTTTCGCTGTACAAAATAGCCGACTATCAATATTATCTTTTTAGCATTTAGCATTTAGCATCCACCATTTTTTACCTAGAACGAAAAACAAAAATTCTCGTCAATTTATATTAGAATACCTAGAGAAGTACGTACGGAATTTAAAAAATATTGTTTTATTCAAAAGTTGTAGGTATTTGAACGTAAAAAATGAATTTTCAGTGAAAAAGTTCGTTATGACTGCTCATAAACTGCTCATAAAATGAAAAGTTTTCGATTTATCAAAAATTTCGTAGGTGCTTCTCTGCGAAATGCAATTCGGAACATAACTTTTAAATTTGAAGTAAATCGAGTGAAAATTGTTGAAGTTATTTGTCATGCTAATTGCAAAAAAAGCTGTTTCGAGAAGTTTCGAGTAGTCGGCCTTTTTGTACATCGAAAAAAAAAGATATATTATTTTCTAACAGCTTGATATTCATACTAAATAGATGTGTAATTAATTTTACGAGTGAACGACTTTTTCATACGAAAAAAAAATCTTAAATTCGCACATGATTTTATGCGCGTTACTGTGGCCTAAGGCCTTAAGAGATGGTTTGGAGCATCTAGATTAAGGGGGAAAAAAGTTTGGTACCTGTAAAACAAAGGTCCGCTGGCCGGTTCTGCGGTCGCCGTGTGCGAGGCGTCGAGCGTTTTCCTCGAAACACAATATTTCAAAACGGCACGCAGCATAACTGCAACAATTTTCATTCTTTTCACTTCAAATTTTGAGCACACCTTTAAAATAACATTCCGAAGTAAAATACGTACAGGATTTTTCATGAGTTAATCATAGCGTTAGTTATTAACAAATTATTGACCTTTTATCTGTCGAAAGTTGAGTTTTTACTTTAAATGTTTGCCAATTACACAAAAATTCATATTTTCAAAATTCCCTACGTATTCCACTAGCTATACTCATGCAAATTAATAAAATTTCTTCCTAAATTTTTTTCAAATTCAAAATTCCCTACGTATTCCACTAGCTATACTCGTGCAAATTAATAAAAATTCTCCCTAAATTTTTTTCAAATTCAAAATTGCGTCAGTGACACTGCGTGCGGCAGAGCTTCTCAAAGTCAACATGCCACGCGAGAATGTCTGTAGCGTCACCACATTGTATAATTTTATGATATAATTTTTTTTTATCCCCTTGAAGATATGACTAATAACATCCTTGAATATTATTATCCTCTTACCTGTCCTTCCACAAGAAAAAAAGTTGCCAAAATTCTCTTAATTTAAGACGTGTTCAGTGGTGTAAGCCCTTTAAAAGGAGCACTTTAAGGGGTACAGAACCGAAAGTGCCAATGGTCGGGCATGAATCGTGTTTTGTTTGGGTTTCAGCTTAAGTAAATTTTTTTCGTGTTTGGGATTATGGACAGTTGTTTCGGTATTTTTGGCTTACTTATGTACATTTGTTTGGGTGTCTTTGGGCTTAATTACAGTGTTCCGAGCATTTCCTTATTTTTTGCTCCCTTCAAATATAATAACAATAATATATATATAATAATAATAATAAGTGTGCATAAATAATGTATTGTATGGAATGCATTGGGAAACAATATTGAAAATATCAACATCTAGGGACATTGTAATATATAAATACTACACTAAGTATATATATATATAATGTAAACCGAAAGTTTCATTAATATGTACATATTAATATTAATTGACTTTGATCTCAGCATAAGCTGATAAGCGATGATATGAATATTATTATAATCATTGATAAAATGTATTGTAAAGAAATATTGAAATAATCAAGTACATATTGATAATAGGTAACAATAAAAAAATCAAATTATATAAATTGTTGTTGTTATTATTATCATTGTTACTACTACTACTACTACTACTACTACTACTACTACTACTACTACTACTACTACTACTACTACTACCACTACTACTACTACTGCTACTACTACTACTACTACTACTATTATTATTATTATATGTATGTATATAAAAACCAAAAATATATATGATATCCAGATATTGCAAATATATAAACCATTAAAGCCTTCTTTCAATCAGCAAGCTCGATCAATAAATCGATCGATTTACGTAGTGTGAGTGTGTCTCGTATGCTCCTCCTTCGTAAAACTCATGACTGCGCGCTCTCCCTCTAATATCGAACGTATAAGAAGAAAATTATCCACTCGAGAACTCGTTGAGAATGGCTCGGTAGTGATGGCGATAGGGTTTGGGAGGTTTTCAACCTCTCTCTTTCTCTCTCTCTCTCTCTCTCTTCTAGACCACGAAATCAACTCCCTCCCTCTCTTCCTTAAGAGTTTATGCTGGGCCAGAAGAGTGAGAGAGAGGGAGAGAAGAGAGATCCTTATTCCATCGAGATTACATTTCGCATCCTCGTCACTCTTTGGGCCAGAAATCACCGGTATTGCTTTTCGAAAACGCGCACTTTTCGACCAGAAAGAGAGAAGTTGAGAGAGGGGGGAGTCGAACTGGAGATACAATGGACGTGAAAAATCATCCATTATCCCTCGTGGGCCAAGGCTGCAACAAGCAGTCTATTCGCCTGACTGTCTGGCCCGTAGGGCCCATCGGGACAATGCCCCCCCCCCCCCCTCTTTCTCTCTTTTCTGGTGATGCGCTCATATATCACTCGAAGCTTTTCCCGAAAATCTCTCTCGTAGCTTCAACGAGGCTTTGCCCGAGATTCCTCGGACCCAGTTGATGCGAGAGAGAGAGAGAGAGAGAGAGAGAGAGAGAGAGAGAGAGAGAGAGAGAGGGTAGTTTACCGGGGGTCCTTGCATATTGACCAGACCCGCGCATCCCCAATACAAGCCATTTTCTCTCCAACTGGAATCTCGTTCTCCAACGTCACACACAAAAGAGCCTCCATTTTTTTCCCTCTCTCGCCCTCTCTCGCACTCGTTTACAGCGCGCAATATACCGTAGACTGAAAAATTACGGTCTTTGACTTTGCGCGCGTTTTTCCTGGAGGACCTCTTTGGAAATCCGTGACCGTGTGTTTTTTTTTCTCATCTTTCCTCTGACTTCCTTTCCTGGCACTTCTTCTCGCTACTCCGGGAATCCACGTTCTTTTTTGCGCTCCATCCGGAGTGCTCGAGGACGAGGAGTCTCTCTTTCTTGGGAGAGAGAGAGAGAGAGAGAGAGAGAGAGAGAGAGAGAGAGAGAGAAAGAGGGAGAGAGAGAGAGAGTGTAAAGAAGTGTAAAAAAAGGTGGAGGAATTTGCCGTCACGTGACGGAAGTTAGCAACGTCGTTCGTAACCTTTTCGAGAAGAGGAAAAAAAAGGAAGCGCACACAATAGCGCATGCTCTCGATTCTTCGCCCCTGATCTTCCTGCCCCTGTACCATTTTCTTCCCACAGCAAAAAGGAGAGAGAGAGAGAGAGACCGCGAGAGGGAGGAGGGGTGGGTGAGTGAGAAAAAATCTGATAGCAATCTACACTTTTCTAATCCCGTCATTTGTGCCCTATCGTCTCTCGTCGCAAGGTAATAAATATACCTATATATATATATATATATATATATATATATATATATATATACGACTATATAAATTCAGGGATGGGTTGTATCGTCGCGCCGCGGCCAATCCGAATCTCGTTCTCCGTCGCGCGTGGAAAAAAAGGACTCAGTACGAAGGAGAGAGAGAGAGAGAGAGAGAGAGAGAGAGAGAGAGAGGGAGAGAGAGAGGGCCGAAACGATTATAATAACTATTTTATCCCGTCTCGGGATCTGGACCATTGTGGGGCCTCCCCATTCTGAAAGTCATAACACGAATACACTGACTCGAAAATATGCTATATCGTCGTCATTGGAGATTCGCCCTTTCTCTCTGTCCCTGTCTCTCTCTTTTTGAACGGCCTTTAATACATAAATGTGTGTGTGTGTGTGTGTGTGTGTGTGTGCGCGTGCGTGCGTGCGTGCGTGCGTGTGTGTGTGTGTGTGTGTGTGTGTGTGTGTGTGTGTGTGTGTGTGTGTGTGTGTGTGTGTGTGTGTGTGTGTGTGTGTATACACATGTGTGTCAGTCGGATCATCCCGCGCTGATTCTCCCAGTCATTTTCGACTTTGGTTTTCTCGCATACATTGCAAGGAGAGAGAGAGAGAGAGAGAGAGAGAGAGAGAGAGAGAGAGAAAAGGAAGATTGACTCTATGCGGATAAATAAGGCCCTGCACATGTACATAAGTAAGATGAATCCTGACAATGAAAAAGGCCTACCTTCTATGATTTTTTATGTGTATATATATAGAAAATTTATATGTCGTTATATATTTTTTTATTTTAACTTTTTTATTGATTTGTTGCTAAAAAAATATATAGATATCGTTATATTATATCTATATAATATCGTTATACGTATATAGTGTAGACATTTGTGGGGTTTGGCTTTAATAAGGACGGTCCTTGAAGTCGAATCTATTGAGAATCACCTATATATATATATCTTTAAAATCACTATACATATTTAAAGTCATTTTTAAAACACTTTCCTAACGCTTCTGATTTTCTATATATATATATATATATATATATATATATATATATATATATATATATATATATATATATATATGTATATAAGAAAGTTAAAGTTTAAAGAAATAATACAAAAAATAAGTTGAAGTCAAAAAGTGAATCAAATAATAGTTGAGATAGTAATAACTAAGTGAGGAACGTTAATAAAATAATAATAAGTAAAAAATTCAAAAATGTGAAAATCACCTTATACATTTAAAGTGATTTTTGAGACATTTTTCTAACTGCTTTGATTTTCTATATATATATATATACACTTTCCATACACATATAGATGAAAGTTAAAGTTAAAAAGTGATTATAATAATTGTTGAAATAGTCTTAACAAAGTATATATATATATACATATAGATGAAAGTTAAAGTTAAAAAGTGATTATAATAATTGTTGAAATAGTCTTAACAAAGTATATATATATATATACTTTGTTAAGACTATTTCAACAATTATTATAATCACTTTTTAACTTTAACTTTCATCTATATGTGTATGGAAAGTGTATATATATATATATAGAAAATCAAAGCAGTTAGAAAAATGTCTCAAAAATCACTTTAAATGTATAAGGTGATTTTCACATTTTTGAATTTTTTACTTATTATTATTTTATTAACGTGATTATAATAATTGTTGAAATAGTCTTAACAAAGTATATATATATATATATATATATATATATATATATATATACTTTGTTAAGACTATTTCAACAATTATTATAATCACTTTTTAACTTTAACTTTCATCTATATGTGTATGGAAAATCAGAGTTAGAAAAATCTCTCGAAAATCACTTTGAATATATATAGAGTGATTTTTAAATTTTTTGAAGTTTTAATTTATTATTAAATTTTAATTTATTATTAAAACATTAACTTCCTCGACTTAGTTATTACTATTTCAACTATCATTTAATTTACTTTTTTTACTTCAATTAATTTTTTTGTAATATTTTTTTTTAATTTTAACCTTCATATATTAAAAAAGTGAATCAAACACTAGTCGAGATAGTTAATAACTAAGTCAAGAAAGTTAATGAAATAATAACAAATTAAAATTTCAAGAAATTTAAAAATCACTTTATGTACATTCAAAGTGATTTACAAGACTTTTTTCTAACTCTGATTTTCCATACACAAAAGTTAAAGTTAAAAAAGTGATTAAAGTAATTGTTGAGATAATATTAACAAACTTAAACAAATAATAATCATTTAAAGTGTCCATAAATGTAAAAATCCCTTTACACACACACACACACACACACACACGCGGGCGTGTGTGTGTGTGTGTGTGTGTGTGTGTAAAATGATTTTCAAGAGCTTCAACTTCGAGGACGGTCCTCATAGTAGCCAACCGTCGCGATTTTCTACGTTATATAAAAATAACGAGTTCGAAATGTCCTTTGCCCACACATATATACAAAACCCACACATTTGCGAATATAATGCGTGTGTGTGAAAGAATAGGATAGAGGACGTCGTTTGGGGCAATATTTCATGGCATATTGTTGCCATCTGCACACTCGAGGCCCCGCAGCACACGCGGATTGAATGGAGGCCCGCTCGGATCGAAGTGAGCACGAGAGAGAAATATTTTATTTATCTGCTATTTATTTGCTGTACGCGCTACCGTTTCCTCGCGTATGTATGTGTGTGTCTATATATATATATATATATATATATATATATATATATATATATATATATATATATACATATTCGTGTGCGTGTGTGTGTACGTTTGTGTGTCGGAGACAGATTCGAAAAAGTTATTAATCGTCTCGTTTGGGAAGGAACTCTCGCTCTTACTCACTTCCTTTTTTTTATATTTCCTCGTCCCCCTCCGCGCTGGCGAATCGCACTTCTGTGGGCGAGCACAATGGACCAAGGTGGGGATAGAGACGATACGATAAAATTCGTTCATTGTACTTGTCACCATACGCATAATTCATCACCCGGCAATCTTTTTAATCCAATTATTAATTTGTACCCTCGTTGACTCGCGGTGCGGACGTCGAGCGGGGAAGGCATACGCGTTTGGATGCTTGGCGCTTTTATTGTCCACTCGAGGAAGCCGCGAAGAAGCAACCTTTTATAGGGCCTCCTCGGAACCCAAACGTCATGAAGATTTTCAATATTTTTTTGCGACGAGAGTATTGGGACGACGATGTCGGGATTTTGCAGAGAATTGATGCTTAACCTTGTCAAGCTTGGATTTTTTTTTTAGTGGAAAATATTGATAAACAGTGGAGTTATTATTATGTAAAGAGAGGACACTCGTAATTGTCGTATGCTAAACAGAAAGGGGACAAAATAAAAAAGAAAATAAATAAGAAGAATAGAACATTAAAGTAAGTAGGAAGGAAACAAAATAAAAATTGAAGTGAGTAGAAAGACAAGAAAATTAAAATCGAAATAAATGGAAAGAAAATAAATAAACTTTGAAATAAATGAAAAGGGAACAAAAAAAATTCAAAATAAGCACGCAGAAAGCAAAATAAAAATAAAGATACGTGGAATAAAAACAAAGTCAAAATTCAAATAGATAAAAAGGAAATAAGGCTGGAAATAAATAGAACACAAAAAAATGAAAATAAAAATACACCGAAAGGGAACAGAATTTAAAATAAAATCGTTATTTGGGACATCCATTATTGCTGGATAGCGAAGAGGTGTAGGTTCTTCTCGCAACTAGACTCATCTCAAATGGAAAATAAAGCATGTATTTCTAATACACCAATAGAACATTCGTACTGTCGGATTTTTCGAAATTTTAAAAATTACGAAAATGAGATCTAGAGAAAAAGAAGTTCGGTTTTCGAAAAAAAAAAGAAAAAAAAACAACTGTTTCAATTTGTTATTATCCCTTCCTTGACACATTTATATTTGACCACGGCTTTGACACACTCGGTCAATTTGACCCGGATCATCCCCCTGCCTTTCGGATGGTTTTAAAAAAATCCGGTATACACTTCAAACATTCTTCAATATGTCTGCACAATTAAAATTCGGAAAGTATAAAATTGCATCGTAGCAAAAAAATTATTGAACCGTTTAGTTTTACGAAAGTGTGCATTTTATTTCAAAATCTGGGTCAAAATGACCCAGTGTGACAAGGAAGGATAAAAATGTGAAAAAAAATAATTCGTTCATAGGATGGGAAATATAAAGTCTGTCCGAATTTGAAGTGAATCGAACGTATAGTTTGTTTAGGGAAAATAGCAAAAGCAGAAAAGGCAACGAGCTGACATTCCACGAAAATTGTCACGAATCGCTCCATTTTTTGGCTTTTTGCAAAATTTTTGGTGCAAATTGAGGTTGAGACACCAGACTACGAAACGTTGGAAAAAAAACCGTAAAATGTATATACAAGATAGGCGGGTGTACGTGTATGCAGGAACAAAGCTTGTCGCTTACGCGTCGCGCATCGTAAATGCGAAATTTGGTGCAGCCGTCGCGTATTTGCGGAGCCCCCGATATATGTCCACGTCGTATAAAACGGCCCCGGATGAGTGTTGGCGAATGTGCAAAATTAATTAGTCGATAAACGCGCGTCGACATTCGCATTTGAATATCTCTGACAAAGCCCTAGGGATATCGCCCCGCTTTCTTGTTGTCTTTTTTTTCGTCTTTTTTTCTCTCCTTGTCTTTTTCTCAGCACTTTGCCGCACACTTGTTATCGACGTGTTTCGTATTCGTGCGACCGTTAACCGTTAAATTTATCAAGATTCGCGGACACGTTGTTCTTCCTCGCAGGAGTTAGCTGGCTCCTCCGGTGGTTCGGAGAGTCCAAAAATAAGTAGAGAGGAAAGGGAAGACATTTTTTCATTGAAATAAATACAGAGAAAAGAAAAGAAAAATAAATAGGAAGAAGAGAAAATTGATAAACAAATACATTGAAAGGAAACGAAATAAAAAGGAAAATCATTAGAAAAGGAACAATCCACAGTTGAGATAAGTAGAAAGAGGCGAAAAGCAATGTTAAAGTAAAGAGAAAGAGGACAAAATTAAAATTAAAATAAATCCAAAGAATTCAAAATTACAACAAATAGAAAGGGGACAAAAGAAAAATTCATACAAGTAGAAAAGGAAAGAAAATTAAAATCAAAATAAATAGAAAGAAAATAATATAAACATTGAAATAAATATAAAGGGAGCGAAATAAAAATGAAGATAAATAGAAAAAATTTAAATAAAGATTGAAACAAAATAAACAAGCCGAATAAAAGTGAAAATAAATACAAAAAAAAATTATATATTAAATGTAACAAAATGACGATAAAAATCGTGCTTTGGGACATTCTGACATGCCCACTGCTCCGCGCGCAAAATGCTTCGCAGCCATCATTCAAATAGCTGATCGGAGTGTGATCGAAGAGACTCAAAAAGGGGAGAAAAAGTTGCCGCTTAATTCTCGCGTTGCTGCGAAGCGAAAGAATTTCGGGGCCGTATCTTTCTCCCCTCGTCGGCCAGCGGAACTCAGTCGCCATTTTTCGCATTAAAAAAAGGATGGCAGGAGAGAGAGAGAGAGAGAGAGAGAGAAAACCGGCAACTTTGCGTTTCCGGTTCGCGCCTTAGAGCGCGCGAAGACTTCGGAGACGCGAGAAAAGCCTCTGGATTTTTCTCGCGTGGCGAGAGGAGAGGAAGTAAAGCGAAAAAGCAAGAGAGAGAGAGAAAGAGAGAGGGGAAGCGGTGGTGTGCACCGGTGAAATATATTCCAGTCAACTTCCGGTTGATATAAATAAAGTCACGCCACCGGTCCCAAAGCAGCAGCCAGGACGTCGCGTCGTCGTTCCAACCCCTCCTGCCCCCACCTCTCCCCCGCCCCGCCTAACAACCCTTCGTTCCAGCCATTCGTGTGCACGAGACCTTATCTCTCGATATCTTTCCAACCCCCGACAGGGAGAACTCTCTCTCTCCCCCCCCCCTCTCTCTCTCTCTCTCTTCCTATCTCCATTCGGCGAGGCGAAAAAAAGGAAAACCGTTCGAGGACGTTGCCAGCCACTTTTCGTTTTCTCGCACGACATTTTTCCGTCCCCCGAGAAAAATACACCCTCACGTGCTGCGACGAAACAATGCCAACGTTTCACTCAATCGTTCCGATTGGGAATATTTAATTTTTTTTTTAATTCAAAATTCATTTTTTTAATGCGTGTGTTATTTATTTATACGTATGAATAAACTGATGAATTTAGTAATTTTGTCCCGATTTATCTCTTCGTGCACCGATATATATATATATATATATATATGAGGTATCTCGTATCAAATTATTCATTAGAATTCAATATCATTTTATTACGAATATATAAATACAAGATGATTTATTAGACTTTATTATAATTCAATCTACTGCACATGAACAATTTCGTTTAATCTAAATATATCGATATTATTATGATTATTTTTTAAATAAAATTCATTACATAGCTTAAATAACTAAGGTATATCTTTTCAAATGATTTGTAATATTTTAATAATAGATTATTGTAAAGAATATCTATCGATTGAAAGCTAATCGATCTATCAATCAAGAAATTGCGGCGTATTAGAAAAATAAAAAAATAAAGTATTAAATTTATACAATCAAATTGGTTTCTGATATATATATATATATGTATGTAAATGTATGTATGTACATGTATGTATGTATGCATGGATATGTACCCTGACAATTAACGAGTTTCTTCATTATCTCAATTTTGCGTGTTACAGGCGAGAAACCATTCAAGTGCGAGTACTCGGGATGCGAGAGGAGATTCGCAAATAGCAGCGATCGAAAGAAGCACAGCCACGTACACACGTCCGACAAGCCCTACAATTGCCGGGTCTCAGGCTGCGGCAAGTCCTACACGCATCCAAGCTCGTTGCGCAAACACATGAAGGTAACGATCCTTCGATAACTATTACAAGAAAAAGTACGAACTTCTTTAAAAGGCACACACAATGGAAAAATAAAATATATTTCGAAATAAAAATAAATAAAAATTCAAAAAGTTCACGAAAATAACAAAAAAATGAAAATGTCAATGTCTTTTCCACTGATTCCACTTTTTAGGTCCGTTCACTTGAAATTTATTGGGCTTTAGTTTCATTTTTTCTTCAATTTTTTTTTCTTTGTCTGGGGGTTCAAAAACATCCCATGAATTATTCCGGACAACAAATTAATCGAGCAAACTGGTCGAAATCTCAAGACACATGGAAATATTAATAGTTGCGGAATAGAGGGACGAGGATACGATTGGAATGTTGAAGTTGCATAGAATTGCGTGCCAGTTGAAGTAT
>OX632360.1:1103827-1230350 GCA_951751655.1 Ophion costatus | reverse complement strand
GTGAACTCACTTCGTCGAATTCGTCATCTCCAAAAAGCAACTGGGCAGCTACTTTTCACAGACTGTCGAAAAAGATAAAGTTTGGATAGTTACTTTTGGGGCATGTCAGTAGAGTCGGCAGCTTTCGAAAAGATTGTTTGCGTCGATTATCCGATAAGAAAACATACAGCAGTATGATTCGCAAAAAGTAGCTAGGGAGTAACTTTTTTCTATTGGTGGCAAAGAAAGTTACCTGGGCATCATCTCTTTGGGGGTGAATTTTGTGAATTGTGGGAGTACGTTGTAAGAAACGATGTTGCGAATCTTCGATAATCAAGTGTATCCGGATGATTGGAATTAACGGTGGTCATGTTGTTTTGTGATTTCCAGGTGCACGGCATGTCATTGGGCGAGGGCAAACTCGGTGGAGGCTACGAGAGCGAGGGCGAGGAGAGCAGCAGCAGCGGTGGCAGTTTGTCGGTGACGGGACACACGGAATCGCCCCAGCCACCTCCAGTCGTAGCAACCAGCCCGAGCTCCTCGTCAGCCGCGAGTCAAGCGACAAACAACAACAACAACAGTAGCAGCAACGGCAACAACAATAACAGTCATCTGCATCATCATCATCACCACCATTTCGCGAGCTCGAGGGCACCCGAGCTGACCGAATGGTACGTCTGTCAACCGCCGACGGTCGGTGCCCAGCACAGCCCGTTGCCCGGACCACCGCCACCCCATCATCTTGGACATCACTTCAATCCGCTGATGCACCATCAGGCCACCGCCTATTGAACACGCCAAACTCGTCCTTAGCTTCGCGACTCAATCCGGATCGTGATAGTAATAGATCGTAGAAAATGCTTCAACTCCTATCAGCCCAGTGGAAAATCTAATTCTGATTTGGTCCAGTTCCATCTGTTCTTGTCTCTTCTGGACTTCTGATTCGCTTTCTTCGGATGCCCAGCCGGTTCTTTTATTTTTCTTTACTTCCGTCGTAATTGCGGACCTGCCAAACGAACTGTTGGATCTCCAATGACACGCTGATGACAACCCGGCGAGACTTACGATAAAAAATGAAGTCTTGATGAAGAGTTTAGATATCTGATCGACTTATTTTGGCACGGATCTTCGAGTGCTCCGATGCATGAGAACTTGCCAATCGATTGCTTTCATCTTCTTTGCACCCGAGTCGAAATTTAGACCCTCCTTTGAATGCTCGAGAGCCTATTTCCTTTGTAACGCACAGACCGCCGCCCTCCTTTGACTCCCCTTGAACCTATATGGAGAAATTTGCACCGTTGGCGACCCTCCTTTAGCCCTACTGAACCTTCTATTCAACCTCCTGAGCCTCCTTTAGGCCTATGGGCTCGGCTTGCGTGAACTTACACAACCTCGTTTTGGCCTAAAGTCCTATCTGTACCCTACAGAACCTCCTTTGAATCCAAAGCAGAAGGAAAATGAAAGATTGGATATCGGTGAACTGCGGATGGGAGAGAAGGGGGGGGGGGGAGCGGAGGGCAGCATATTGAAGTAGGCTTAAAGGAGGGTTAGTAGGGTCAGAAGAGGTTTAAAGGAGGGCTAGGAGGCTCTGCGAGCCACCGGTGAAAGGAGTCAAAGGAGAGTTAGTAGGGCGAAAGGAGGTTTAAAAGAGGGTCTGTAGGTTTGCGTAAGCATTAAATCAGGCTCACTAGGGCTTAAAGGAGGTTCAGATGAACCTACTAAACCTCCTTTGAGTGAAAAAGTTCAATTTCTGCCACTTTTGGAGGTTCAGTAGGTTCTGATATACATGTTTTTGAGATTTCCATTTGAACCTCTTGAACCTCCATTGAATGACAAATTGGGATCGAAAGGAGATTTAAAGGAGGGTCTAAATTTCGACTCGGGCATCAACGACCGTGGAAGTGCTTGAACTCCTATCAGCCCAGTGGAAAATGGAACGCTGATTCGATCCAGTTGTATTTGATTTAGCATCTTCAGAACTTCTGATTCGCTTTCTTTGGTACCCCACCCGGTTCTTTGCTTTTTATTGGCTTTTATCTGTTTCGTGATGTGTTTCGTCCCCAAAACTTTCACTGTCACGAATTTCCACCGCCTGGCGATTGGACGCCTCAGCTATACTTAAAGAAGCACGGAGATTGTTCGTCGCGCCGTATAGTCAGCGTAATTTTTCTAGCGGAAATCGTAAGCGTCTAGAAAACGTCAACACCCGTACAATTACAGTCACGTTCGTGCCTCAAATTTGCTTACCAAAAAAAAAATTGAAGAAAAAAAACACGCCCACGCACAACTATATGAAAAAAAAAGAAAATACAAGAAATATATTACGAAAAAATGTATGAAAAATTCGAGAAAAAAATTGCATATGAAGGTAGGCAGGCGCGCCGCAATGGAACTATTAAAAAAATCTCGCCAGCTTCTTGCCCGCTTCTTGATCGCGTTATAAATATAGAATATTTTTGCCAACCTGGCGATGTGGAGTTACAGAAAGCGACCGAGAGACGGATAAATAAAATTCAAAAACTGTACATAGCCGCCTAACGATTAAAAACGCATAGGCTAATGAGGCGAAAATGTGTATGTATGTGGAACATTGCTAAGTTATGTAGTGCGAGAGTGCGCGAATGCGGGAGAGAAAGAGAGAGAGAAATTACACGGCGCTGTACAGACTCATTGTAAAATATTTAATTCGACGATTCATTTTTTTAAATTATGTGATATCCTGTACATACAGAGAATCTACCATTGATTAAGTAATATTATTATTATTATTCTATTGTAGGAATTAATGATTAATTATCTTGTGGATATGCTTAGGCTCGTGAGGACAAAATCCGTGATGATTGGACCGCGGAAGAGAGATCGTGTAAAGTTATGAACATTATATATATATATATATATATATATATATATGTGCGAGGAGCGATGTTGGCGACGTTGTACTATATATATACGATTATATTATAAAACATTTGTTTTGCAAAGTTTCGAAATACACACTTGCGACCCGAACATCATTACAATGAAAAATCGATCAGTATTCGGAATCTCATTTGTTGCCATTCGCGTACGTATTACCTTGCCCGACCTCTTCTGCCCCTCCTTCCACACCACGATCACAACTTGCGATCTGTCCCTTTTTCTTCCAAAAGATCCTTCGTGGAACATGTCTTCATATATATATATACATATATATATATATATATATATATATATATATATATATATATATATATATATATGTATATATATCCTACCGGCCAAAAGTTTGAGTACATCAGTCGAAATTTCTTGCCGCACTAAACGTTAGATAGCGGACTCAAAAATTATGATATTCACATTTCCCAAGTGGCGTTTCAAAGCGGACAAATTTACCTCCATTTTGCCTTTTTAGAAATTTTTTTACAATTTTTTTTGCGCCCAGTACGCCTTTTTGTAAATCGCTATTTGTCACCTTTTTTTTGTTTGTCTAAAACTGCACGCATAACTTGCGGCGAATTTCTTCGCTCTTTTTTTTTCATGAAAAACTCAAAGAGGGTATCAAAACGTACATTTTCCTTTTTTTTATAACGTTTCGTACGATTTCTTTTCGCCCCGGTATTGCATTTTTAGCTAAAAAAGACATGTTTTAGAAAAATAGGCGTAGTCCAATAACTATGGGGTTTCAGAGAAAATGTCAAGAGGGTGAAAAGTTGCATAGGTTCACACTAGAGAAGCCAGACGTTTTTGGGAAAACATTTTTTTTACAATTTTTTGTCGGGACGCTGATGAGTGGAGGTACTCCATTTGGGAATTATGGGGTTTAGGACAATCTAATGAGAAAGAAAATTTGTTTACTTTTTTATTTTGAATTAACTACAGTTATTTCTGAATGTTTAAAAAAAAAATTTTAACAATTTTTTCAGAATTTTTAAAATATTATTTAAAAAATGTTTTCAACTAGAACTCGGAGAATCATCCTCGGTTGAGTTGTGTCTCAAGACCTATCGGATTTTAGACCAAATATTAAAGAGAAGAAACTTTAAACTTTTGAACTTGTTTTTTCTTTACAGGAGAGAAAAAACAAGTTCAAAAGTTTTAAAAGTCTCAATTGCAGTTAATCAAAAATGAAAACGGAAACAAGTTTTCTTTCTCGATATAATATATTGTCGTAGAACCCATGATTCCCAAATAGAGTCTCTCCACTCATGAAAGTCCCGACTAAAAATTGTAAAAAAAAACTTTTCCAAAAAAATCTGAAAAAATTCTGGCTACTCTAGTGTAAACCGATGCAACTTTTTGTTCTCTTGACATTTTCTCTAAAACCTGATAGTTATTGGACTACGTCTATTTTTCTAAAACATGTCTTTTTTTAGCTAAAAATGCAATACTGGGGCGAAAAACAATCGTACGAAACTTTCTAAAAAAAGAAAATGTCGGTATTGATACCCTCTTTAAGTTTGTCATGAAAAAAAATAGGTGAAGAAATTCGCCAGATGTTAAGCGGGCAGTTTTAGACAAGCAAAAAAGGTGCAAAATAGCCATATTGAAAAAGGCGTGTTGGGCGCAAAAAAAAATTGTAAAAAAAATTGTAAAAAGGAAAAATGAAGGTACATTAGTCTCCTTTAAAACGCTGTTTGTGAAATATGATTATCGGAATTTTTGGGTCCACTATCTAACTTTTAGTGCGGCAAAAAATGTCGACTGGTGTACTTAAACTTTTGGCAGTAGTGTATATATATACAGGGTGTCCTATTATAAATGGATAATCCTGCGACTGTCGATAGGTCAGATCATGTCCTACTACATTAAGAGAAAAACCAATTGAATAAAAGAAATTACATTGATTGACCCAAATAAATGTCTGAAAACGGAGTGCCACCGATATATGACATTGTTACTATACTATAAAATGTTGGGAAATGTGATTGATTTTAATAACATATTATTTTATTTCAAAATCTCTTCTGTTCTCTCGACATCTCCATTATCCATAAAATAAAATTACAATTGATTGAAATCCTTCTATATACAACTTGTGAATAATTGAACGATTGCTAAAACATTTTTTTATTCTGTACAAAAACGTAATCAAGAGAATGAATTATTTCTTTAATATTTCGAAACGAATATACCATTAGACGTAATATTTTCGTACCACGACAATTTTACAATTGAATCAACGAAATTTGATTCTATGATTTGTTTGGATTGATTTGATTGATACCAATGATATTGGATCAATCATTTTTTTCCTCAGGGTATATGCTGGAATGTCAGTTTAGTAAAAGTACTACGATTTTGGAGATTTTGGACTTTAAGTTATGAAAAAAAAAAATCGTCTGCTTTTGGTGCTAACGTTTAAGGTTGAAAAGAATACTTTTGTAGATAAAACAAATAACCGAGATTATGAAAAAAAAAGCCGGGATAACAAAAGGTATAACCGTGGGACTTTTAGTAAACTAAAATGCCAGCATATAGTAGGACATGATCTGACCTATCGACAGCTGCAGGGTCATGCATGCACAACAGGACACCCTGTATACAGGGTAAGTGTAGAGGCTGATTCACTAGAAGTCAGTCGCTCAAATGCACGTATACATATTGATTTTAGACGAAAAAGTCAAAGACAACATTTTAATGTGTCGTCAATATCTACACTTGGTAACCATAGATTTTTTTCAGCTGGAGGTATTAACTTGATTTCAAGGTCAGTTGCACTTTTTTAAACGGAAATCTTTCGTACGCTGGTGCGAATGTGGAGAACAAAAAACAAAAACCAATGACCTACACCATCGTCACCTTGGGATGATCTTGAAATACGAAGAAAAAAATACCAAAACAGTAATTAGAGCAAGGCAGCCAATAAAAGCGGCGGTTTTAGACGCAGTTTTCGGAAAATATAAGGGACCGGATAAACCGCGCGGTTTATCTGTTCCTTCATATCTTCCCTAGTGTAATCATTCGAAAATCGTATCGTAAAATGTGCAGGGCTTGTTGGACAAATTTGTCAACATGTCATGTGATAAAAACGTCATTTTGGGTTTGAAACCATCGCCTCTTTTTCTTGCCTTGCTTTAAGGGGGGATTGTCTTTTTTTTCGCAAAATTTACCGCTTTTTGGGAATTTTTTTGTGAAGAAAGTATACAACGGAAAACTTGTGAAACTTGGCATATAGTTTTATTGATCTGTTTACTACATACAAAAAAAATTTTAAACAATTTCATCAAAAAATCCGCCTCCCACCCCCCTCGACACGCGATGGTCCTTTTTTGATGGTGTGCACGATTTCTCAAAAACTATTCAACCGATTGCCTTCAAATTTGGACAGAATGCTCAGCTGACATCCTTTTATCGTTTGATGAAGCAAAAAAGCAATACGTTTAATAGTTTTTTATTTATAACAAAAAATCGATCAATTTTTTTCGAAAAATCGATACTTCAAGTTCAAAACGTCACCAAATCGTCAATTTTTTTTTCCCTTCATCGAACGATAGCTAAATGTGTCTAAAGTAAAATGCTTTTTGGGTTTTTGTTTCAGGATAAACGTGAAGGCTGTAATCGTGCACACCATCAAAAAAGGACCATCGCGCGTCGAGGGGGGTGGGAGGCGGATTTTTTGATGAAATTGTTTAAAAATTTTTTTGTATGTAGTAAACAGATCAATAAAACTATATGCCAAGTTTCACAATTTTTCCGTTGTATACTTTCTTCACAAAAAAATTCCCAAAAAGCGGTAAATTTTGCGAAAAAAAAGACAATCCCCCCTTAATGACCGTTTTGCAATTTGGTTGGTATTTCAATGTCATCCGAAGGTCGTGATGTTGTGGGTCGTTGGATTTTTTTTGCTCTACTTTTGATGGCTGATGGAGAAAGGGGGGGTATTCGGTAAAAAAAAGGGAGGAGATCTTGAAATCAGGTTGATACCTTAACTTCAAAAACCATTTACCTTTCATTTATGATTTTTTCGTTAAAAATCCACATTTTTAGGTGTTTTGAGTGACTAACTTCTAGTGAATCGCCCTGTATATATGTATATAATTTTTGAAAAAGAGTATGTAAACTTTTTTCCGCGTGAGGACCACTCCCGGGAACTGCCGGATCCTTTATTGCGTCTCTCTCTCTCTCTCTCTCTCTCTCTCTCTCTCTCTCTCTCTCTCTATCTATCTCTCTCTGCCTCTCTCTTTGCTCTCGTCCGCTCGGATATTTTATTCTCTTAGCGAAATTTATGAACGAGTTGGATAATAAAAATCCGGAGAGAGGGAGAGAGAGAGAGAGAAGAAAAAAACGGACGTGAGACGACGAAGAGACCGATCGTGGGGCGCGGCGAATTTTTCTTGGATATACAATAATATCGAGGGTTCCCTCGCGTATTATAAAATTTGAAGGTTCTTCCATTGACTCCACTGGGACGTCCGGTGATTGCGCTTCGGGTGCTTGCCAAATGGTCGTAAGTGCTCGAAATCGTTTTTGCGCCCCCCAATTTGAACGGAAGCAACAACAATTTAAGGGGTTAGGCCACAGTAACGGGTATAAAATCATGGGCGAAATTAAAAATTTTCTTTCGTATGAAAAAGTGATTCACTTAAATTGATTACACATCTATTCAGTATGAATATCATGCTGTTAAAAAATATATATATTTTTCTCGATGTACAAAATCGCCGACTACTCGAAACTTCTCGAAACAGCTTTTTTCCAATTGGCGTGACAAATAACTTCAACAATTTTCACTCGATTTACTTCAAATTTAAAAGTTATGTTCCTAATTGCATTTCGCAGAGAAGTACGTAAGGAATTTCTGATTAATCAAAAACTTTTCTTTTTATGAGCAGTTTTAACGAAATTTTTCCCTGAAAATTCATTTTTTCAGTTCAAATACCTACAACTTTTGAATAAAAACATATTTTTCAAATTCCGTACGTGCTTCTCTAGGAATTCTAATGTAGATTGACGAGAATTTTTGTTTTTTGTTCTAGGTCAAAAATTGTGGATGCTAAATGTCACGCCGCGGAGCGCCTAAAAAAAGATAACAAAAGAAAATATTAGTAGTCGGCCATTTTGTACATCGAAAAAAAAACATTTTCTAATAGCTTGATATGCCTACTAAATAGATGTGTAATTAATTTTATGAGCGAATCACTTTTTCGTACGAAAAAAATGGTTTTATTCGCACATGATTTTATACCCGTTACTATGGCCTAACCCGTTAAAAAGTAACGTGGAATTTCCGTCGTCAGATGGACTATCTTTTTTCGTTGCTCAATTGTGCAATTTCATGTGCAATTGATGGAAAGATAATTCGCTAGATACGTTTTAGCTACCGGAAAAAGGATAGGGCGCCAGTTACTTTTTGGACACCAGGGGAAAGGTGACTCGCTAGTAACTTTTTAGAGACTGGGGAAAAGGATCTTTCCACTTTTTGGTGACTGAGGGTGAGGTAACTCACTAATTACGTTTTAGGGACTGGGAGAAAAATAAACTCGAGATTTGTTGCTGGAGCCTGAGGAGAAATAGCTCCTCAGTTTCCTTTTTTTTTGGGTGCAAGAGTTATAAATCCTAGTTACTTTTTGAAGACCGGTGAAGAAATAGTTGGCCAGTTACTTGCGAGGGTGTGGGGAAACGACAACTTGCTAGTTACTTTTTGCGGACTGGGGAAAAGGTAACTCATTGGTTACTTTTGGGAGGAAAATAGCTTCGTGGTTACTTTTTTGGGGGTTGAATCAGGTAAAACCATGTCAAACTCCCTAGGGGGTTGGGGAAAATCCCCTAGTTACTTCTTAGAGGCTGGAGTAAAGATAATTTTCTAGTGACTTTCCAGGAACTGGGATGAAGCTCACTCGCCAGTTGCCGTTTGGGGACTGTGGGCAAAAGTATCTCCCTAGTGACATTTCAAGGACTAGGGGTAAAAAACCTAGTTACTTTTTGGAGCGTGGTGTCAAAATTAACTCCGCAATCGCATTTTCGGACTGTGAGAAAGCAGAGTATCTCCTCTTGTACTTTTTGATGCTTGACAAAGAGACCAATGCTCTAGTTACTTCTCGATGGGAATAGATTGGGGACCCTGCACCCCTTTTTCACAAACCCGCAATCTCATCGGATTCGAACAATTGGTTTTGTTTTTCGAATTCTTTTTTCGACTGGTGAAGCTATTGGGAACTATAAAACTATGGAGGAAACGACGACGAGGACACGCGAGACGAGGAGCAGTAAACTTTTCGTATTAACGTGACCGGTGACCGCCCCCCCCCCCCCCCCGCCCGCCCTTCTCCACCCTCGTGCCCCACCCCCTTCTCTTTCTTTTACTCGTGAAATTTACTGGAGAAATAAAAAGCGAACCGGGTGAGTAAATAATATACGGAAGACTCGAGAGAGAGAGAGAGAGAGAGAGAGAGAGAGAGAGAGAGAGAGGGTGGGGGGGGGGGGGTCCTCGGCGCCAGGGAGCGCGTCTAGGCCTCCTTCAAGAGACAGAGAGAGGGGAGGAAGAATAAGCCGAACGAGAGCCCAAAGAACGAGTAGGAGGAAAAGAAGATTTCGAGATAGCATCTGCGTTCATGGAAGCTGAGAGCGTAGGTTTTATTGCTCGATATTCAGATTATTCGATCAGATAAATCCGTTTCTTTTCTTTCTTTCCTTATTTCCTTCTTCTTCTCAGCTCGCTCGCTTTTTTCCCCTCTTTTTCCCCTCTTTTCCATCCATTTTTACCCTTATCCTTCTTTTTTTTATTACCCCCACCCTCCTCCATCTCTCCTCATCGCCCAGGGCTTTTGTACTCGAGAAATCCAGCCAGTCGTCCAAGCACGGTCCCGCGGGACGATTTTATTAGCCAGACACCAGCGCCCCCCTCTCGATCTCGTCGCCCCTCGCGCTCTTCGCTCTCTGTCATTTTCTCTTCCCTCTCGCATTCCGGTTGGGAATTCCTCAACGACGAGCCTAACCGCGAGATTGAGACGAACCGCGCATCATAAGAGAGAGAGAGAGAGAGGGAGAGAGAGGAAGGGAGGGGTGGGGGAGTAGATATGGATCACGATAAATAGATAATGAGGAAAATCTTCTACCGTCCGATGTGCCAAGATCCCTCCGCGATTCGATGATCGATCGTTGTCTCACTTCCACGAACAACAGATTTTGTTCTTTTTTCTTCTTTTTCTTGTCACTTTTCTATTAAGGATGTTGAGTCCCAAATCGCAAATGATGATGAAATTCTGAAAATTTGGTATGTTTTTGTATGAAGTATTTCAGAGGTCGTGTAAAAATTTCATGAAATTAGGATGCTCGTTATTGAACAATTAACATTCACAAATTAAATGTTGTTTTATGGAAACTGATGTAACTTTGCAATAAGTTTTTTTTTCGACCTCTCAATTTTATAATATCTACAATATACTGAAAGCAACGGAAACAAAACGAAGTTCATTGATAAATTTTTTTTAATTTCTTTTGAAAATTGTTCTTAACAAAATGTTAACTTTTTAATAACGAGCTTCCTAATCGTCGTGAAATTTTAACACGACCTCTTAAATACTTCATACAAAACATACCAAATTTTCAGAATTTTCTTATCCTTTTTTATTTCAACCCTTAAGGAGGTTGAAGTAATGATGATAGAATTCTGAAAATTTGGTATGTTTTTACATGAAGTATTCAGGAGGTCGTGTACAAATTTCATGACGATTAAGAAGCTATTTATTGAACAATTAACATTAACATGTTTCATAGGGACTCAATATCCTTAAGGTTCTCAATTCTCCGTTTTGAAAACATCTATTCGGATAAGGCTTCTGGGAAAATTGTCTGTTGAATATTCGGAAGTGGGGCTCCTGCTAGAATCAAGCTATTTTTCTTTAAGGGTTCAAGCAAACCCAAACAAACCCAAACAAACATAAGCAACGCTAAACAAGCCCAAACAAACCCAAACAAATATTAGCCTAATTGTAGCAGGAGCCCCACTTCCGAATATTCACCAATTGTCTTTCTTTCAATTGAAAAATATTGATACACTATGAAATTGTTATTATTTAAAGTACCGCCGTTGAAGCATGGCCAAGAGGTGTAGGTGCTCCTGGCAAGTAGCCTTATCTCAAATCAAGAATGACACAAATGTAGTTTGAGTATAATAATGACATTTCCGTATCACTGGATACTTTTTGGAAATTTTGAAAATTACAAAAATGCTGAGGAGCAAAAAAAAAATTCGTTCGCCGAAAAAAAAAAAACAATTTCAATAACTTGTTATACGGAAAGGATGCCGCTTTTACGAGCTGAAAAAGGGTCGTTTTTACAAACGTTTTTTGTCTACCAGATTATTTGATTAATAATAACGATGAATTAACAATGGTTAATTCATAAATGTAGTACTCGCTGTACGTAGAAGCCTTTCGAAAAAATTATTCACGAAACAGCAGGTGTGAAAAAAATGTGCAATTTGGGCGAAATTTTTACTTATATTCGGGGGCTTCTATAATATGAAGTTAAAAAAAAACAACAAAACGGCTACGGGCAAGAATAGCTATTGGAATTACGGTAATTTTGGTTTGTTTGAAATTGATAATCGGACAGCTAGAGCCTGGCCAGTTCGAGAGAATTCTTTCAAGAAAAAACACGATATAGTTTTATTATGCTTACATAAATCGTTGCTCTACCTGCTCTCACTAAATCGTCCGTAACATGGTCAATTTTAAATATCTTTACTCAACATTTTTTTTTACATCTTCTTGAATGTAAAAAAGTGCACTTCGAGTTGAATTTTTAACAAAAATCGATTTTTTCCCCGTCAAGGTGGTGTTCCGCCTCGACGAATCAATAAATGTATGAAAAAAGCATCCCGTTATAAAATATATGTTATAAATTATGCTCTGAACAACATTCAAGCGAATCGGACGCACCCCTTTTGAGTTACGATTTACTCCGTCTCATAAAAGATAGTGCTGTAGGAAAACGGAAAAGATAAGAGACTCCACAAAAATCATGATAAAACGCAAAATTTTTGGAATTTTGCCAAAATCCTTGTTGCAACTTGAACTTAAGGGGGGAAATCACAGTAGCACACAAAAAAATAGGCATATTTTCGGGAATTAATTTTGGCTGAATAAAAGTATCAATCGAAAATCTGTAAAGTAGGTTTTATAGCGATACTAAAAAACTACAAAATGTAATTTTTTCAATAAAAAATATTCAAAAATGGCGGCTGCGCAGCATATGCCCCAAGGCGCCTATTTTTGAAAACGTGTCGATGGCCGAAGACGTAGACTCCTTAATTTTTGACCTGGAAGAAAAAACCAAAATTTTTTAGTTTCCATATAACAACAGCTAGCGAGCTACGTAGGATTTTTTCAATATATTGTTTTTTCGCAAAATGGTGCATGGTTAAAAATAAAGTTAAATTTTTAACAAAAAAAAACGCCATAAAATCGTCGATAAAAAAAAACTAAGCCATATAAAATTAAAAAATCCTACGTAGCTCCGTGGAGAAAGATGTTTCGAAGCTACTGTCAAAATTTCAAGTCGATCGGTAAAGATTTGCTCGAGTTATGTCTTCGGCGAGCTCAAAAAAAGTGGTTTCGAGAAAAACGCGTTTAAAGTTTTATGTACTGAGAAACCATATGAAAATTTCATATACCTCTAATCTGCAATGCCTACACCGTACAGTCGATTTTCGTACGCAGTATCCTTTTTCGTCCCTTTTCTAACACGACTCGACGATGTGTCACTCATAATGACAATGATTTACAAATATCACTGTTTTTTATCACTATTTATGTTATATATGTATGCACGAAAGTGAAGCGTCGTGAAAAAGCGTTGTATTCAACGCAAGAAATTTGGGCACTCGGACACTTTTGCCGTATTCCATCATTTGGTATATTATTTTTAAGACCCTAAAGCACCGTTTAAGCGAAAAATTTTTTTTTCGAAAAATTGAAAATTTTACTGTAATTTCCCCCATTAAGACCCCATGCTATAAAACTATGCAATAATGAAATCGTATTTTCGAAATTTTAAGTTCATCCAGACTTCTCAACCTTCACGACCATGAGGTTTGTTGAATTTTCAATTTTCGTTTGTGGGTCTGTGCAGCCGCGTAATATCATAGATCCAATTCGCCTAGCACTGTTCGAGGTACGTACTTGATATATAAGTAATGCGCATTGTAAGATACGTGGGCGAAGTGAAAGGCTCTCTGACGGACACGAGTTTTAAATACTTTGCTACCTCGTTTTGCGCTCTCGTCTATAATTTTACACACACACACACACACAAATATATATATATATATATATATATATATATATATATATATATATATATATAGGAGTCGAACAGGGAACAGCAGCTCGTACATGATTCACGAGTGTCAGTTATCAAAAGCCACGTGCATTCTCATACACAGGATCTTCTTTAAATGCACGCTCGAGATGAAAGTAGTGGCAAAGCTCCCGTTGACGGATTATTGGCCATCAGTCTGTTGGAAGAACATTTCAAGGGGGTCTCTTATAGATCGAGAATTGAAAAAGCAACGAAAGAGAGGAAAAGGAAGAGCAAGAGAGAGAGAGAGAGTGAGAGAGAGCGCGAGAGCGAGAGAGCGGGAGGGGGAAAAATGAGACTCTCTCATAAAGCGGCGCTACGGGTGTTCTGGGTGTTTCCGTTTTTTTTCTTAATTATTTGTTTTATTTGTTTCTCGTTTTATCAATTCTGTGTGGATAGAAACTGACGGTGAGAAGTCTAATGAGTAAATCACCAAGAAAGCATCAGTAATAATTGACGGTAAAATAAATAACTTCCGTTAATAATAATATAAATAACGTTCGCCAATGAAATAAATAATATTCGTAAATAATATGAATAACGTTTGACGATAATATGATGAATATTCGTCAGTGAAATAAATAATATTTGACAATAATATTAATAACATACCTCACTGATATAAAATAATGCGTCAATAAAATAAATAAAATTCGTCGACAATGTGAACAATACTCGTTAATAAAAGGAATATAAATTGTCAAAAATGTAAATAATATTCGTCAATAGAATCAAAAGTATTCGTTAATAAAATAAAAAAATATTCGTAAATAATATAAATACTATTCGTCGATAGAATAAATAATATTCGTCAATAGTATGAATAATATTCCTCAATAAAATGGACACTATTATTGAATAATATAAATAATATTCCTCAATAATATAAATAATATTTTTCAATAACATGAAAAACAGTCGTAAATAACATAAATAATATTTATCAATGAAATTAATAACATTCGTCAATAATAATAATATGTTGGGCTAATAACCCACACAAATGAAATATCGAGAACGATCGAAATTTTTTTTTTGACACGCGAGGGTTTCCAAGTACGAAGGAACGAGTATGTGTGTTGAACGGTAAGTTTAAAAATGTATTCTCTTTTTTATTGCGATAATGTAATGATGCGAGAGAGGGAGGGAGAGAGAGAGAGAAAGAGAGAGAGAGAGAGAGAGAGAGAGAGAGAGAGAGAGAGAGGGAGAGAGAGAATACGTGCTGAAAGTCCGAGAATTTAAAGTTCCAATTTGTCGCGATCGTCGCAAGCCGACATACCGTACACCATATATTATAACTTGAGCGGCATATTACCTATAACACTCGTATGCTTATATATATATATATATATATATATATATAAGCATACGAGTATATATATATATATATATATATATATAGATATATATATATAGATATATATATATATATATATATAGATATATATATATATATATATATATATATATATATATATATGACACGTGAAAGGGAATGCAAAGCGAGCATGAGTCATGAATATACTCCGGGCATGAGATATTCCATCCCGATTGGCCGAGCACTCCACCCCGGCATCTCGTTCTGTTTCATCCATTTTTATTTATATTTTTTTCTTCCACCGCGTTCCAATAAATCTGCAAAGATGTGTGTAGATTTTGTTACCAATTTGCAGCTATTCTCATTTTCAAATGAATTTTGGAGAGCGTAGAATATTGATCATTTTCCTTTCAGAAACCTGGATAATGTGTATCTAATAATTTATTCCCTTCCATGTCGTTCGAATAAATCTGCTGGATTCGTGTACATTTTTTCAATTTCATGCAGCAAGTTTTTTCTTTAAATGAGTTTTGGCAAATGGGTAGAATATTCACCATGTGCTTTGGAGAACATTAGATAATGTGTGTGTATATATATATATTAGTTTTGTTCTTTCACGTCGTTGAAATAAATCTACACTGTGTAGATTTTTTCGGATTGTAAGCAGAAATTCTCCTTTTTAAATGTATTTTGGTAAAAGTGCAGAGCATTGACCATTACCCTTAGAGAAAATTGCATTATCTATATAAATATATTAATTTTTTTTCTCTCTCGTCGTTCCAATATATCTGAAGAGGTTTTGTAGATTTCTTTGCCAATTTTATGCAGCAAGTCTCGTCTTTGAAGGAATTTTGGAGCGTGTGCAGCATATGCGTGTGTGTGTATGTATGGGCTGAAATTGGCCAATTCAAATTCAAATAAATTAAATACACTAAATGAAATTCTACATATATATATATATATATATATATATATATATATATATCAATGAAAATCTGCATACATATATAGGCAGATTTTCATTTAGTGTATTTAATGTATTTGAATTTGAATTTAATATTCACATGCTAAATTATAAATATTTAACTTGATCTGATATGTTTAAAATTTTTAGTCTGAACAAAAAAAATTAACGTTCATAGTCTAATAGCAAAAAGTATTATCAGTCGTGTAATATAGTTACTGAAGAAATTAAACAAAATTATATCTGGATAATTTCGCAAACTTTTTTTAAATAGACTTTTTGTTGGGAACACTTGATTTGTGAACTGGGCTGTAGAATTTGGCCAAAAGTTAGTTGAATTAGCATAAAGAAGCTTATGCACGATATACACACAGTTATATATATATATATATATATATATATATATATATATATATATATATATATATATATATATATATATATATATATATATATATATATATATATATATATATATAAATGTGTGTATATCGTGCATAAGCTTATATATATATATATATATATATCGTATTCTTTCGCGAGTTGAATAACGTGGGAGTGCCCGGGTGCAGATTCTCCGGCACCTGTGTACGTCTCCCGGTTCGCGCGCTCCTCTCTGCGATCTGTGCCGTTGGAGATCATGAGCCTCGGCTGCTGGGGAGTGCACCGGGAGTCGGAACGAGTACGGGTGCTCGGAGATACGGAGCATCGTATTGCATCGAGCAGAATTTTTTCAAAAGTAAAAAAAAAAACTTCAAAATTTTTTGCTCCGTTGAACAACGTTGAATGGAAAAAAAAAGAAAAAAAAATTTCAATTTTTTTTTCTCAATTTTTAGCCCCACAAAACATCCACCTCTTACCTCTTACCTCATCTAAACACCCTTTTCGTCGAAAAGCCCACCTCTGGCTTTCAGCACTGCATCAAGGATTCGTGGCAACCGATCGATTAATGAATTCAGCTGAGCTGAGCTGAGGGATCTCCACGCAGCTTGCAGTTTCTGCCATAGATCTTCGGCCGATGTAGGGCAGGTCATTCGTATCTTTCGATCGAGCTATTCCCAGAGAAGTTCGATGGGGTTTAGGTCGGGTGATTGTGGCGGCCACACCATATTCACGACTTTTTTTTTCCTTGCCTCGTTCTCCAAATATTCTCGGCACAGACGGGAACTGGGTTTCGGATCATTGTCTTGTTGCATGGTAAAACCATGCCCAATCGTTCTTAGCCCCGATGGAATCGCATGATTAATGAGAATTTCTTTATATTCTTCTTTTCTCATTATGCCGTCAATTTTCACAAAGTCTCCGACACCATGACCGGAGAAGCAACCACACACCATAACGAAGCCACCGCCATGCTTGACAGTTGGTATCAAACACCGTGGTGCCATTTTTTCCGAAGGATTTCTTCGAACAAAAATGCGTCGACGACTACCGAAGATTAAAAATCTTGACTCGTCCGTCCAGAGTACATTTGTCCACTGATTAAGGATGTTGAGTCCCAAATCGCAAATGATGATAAAATTCTGAAAATTTGGCATGTTTTTGTATGAAGTATTACAGAGGTCGTGTAAAAATTTCACGACAATTAGGAAGCTCGTTATTGAACAATTAACATTCACGAATTAAATGTTGTTTTATGGAAACTGATGTAACTTTGCAATAAGTTTTTTTTTTTACCTCTCAATTTTATAATATCTACAATACACTGAAAGCAACGGAAACAAAACGAAGTTTATTGATAAATTTTTTTTTATTTCTTTTAAAAATTGTTCTTAACAAAATGTTAATTTTTTAATAACGAGCTTCCTAATCGTCGTGAAATTTTAACACGACCTCTTAAATACTTCATACAAAAACATACCAAATTTTCAGAATTTTCTTATCATTTTTTATTTCAACCCTTAAGGAGGTTGAAGTAATGATGATAGAATTCTGAAAATTTGGTATGTTTTTACATGAAGTATTCAGGAGGTCGTGTTAAAATTTCATGACGATTAAGAAGCTATTTATTGAACAATTAACATTAACATGTTTTATAGGGACTCAACATCCTTAATCGTCCAGTTTTTGTGTTCCAGGGCCCATGCGTATCGTTTTTTTTTGTTCGCCAGACGCAACAAAGGTTTTTTCACGGCGACACAACCTCTGAGGCCAGCACTGCTAAGACGACGTTCACTGTCGTCAGTGATATCGTGGTTTCCCTTTGTTCGTTAAATTAGGCACAGATTTCCGTTGCTGTTAATCGACGATTTTTTTTTGCTGGTAACGACGATATTTTGATCGTCTGAGGACGTTGTCACTTTGGGTCGACCCGGACGATTGCGATTGAAATACGTCTCGGACTTCTTAAATCTCCCGATGGTCGTCTGCACTCCTTTCAAAGACACGCGAGTTTGTCTCGCCATTTCTCTGTACGACAATCCCTTGTCGCGCAACGCGACAATAGCCCCTCTTTTATACAGTGGCATTTCTTTTTTCCGTGCCATTTTGATCCGTTAAGAACAAAAAATTTGCGTAAAAACTTGTCGATTGTAGACCACACGTGTTCGCGTTCCAAGTTTTCGCACAACTAACTGGCTTTGTCAGCGCGACACTCGTCACATTATTCCAAAGAATCAAAAATGTAAACAAAAACGACGAGCGAAAAAGAGAGCGAGGAAAAGAACACGAGAGAAATAGAATATCGACTCGCGAGAAATAGAATCTTTTCTACGCTCCACAAAGGTAAAATGTAAACAAAGACAAGAAGCTTTATTTCCGCTCCTTGTGTTTAGATGAGGTAAGAGGTAAGAGGTGGATGTCTTGTGCGGCTAAAAATTGAGAAAAAAAAATTGAAAAAAAATTTGTTTTTCATTCAATGTTGGAGCAAAAAATTATGAAAATTTTTTTTTTTTAATTTTGAAAAAATTCTGCTCGATTCAATACGATGTAACGCACCTTTTTTCCTCTTAGCAATTTTCTCTAAACCTCAAAGTTTCTCACTTCAGCAGCATCTTTTCAAAATTGTCTTTTTGATCAAGAATGCGATAACTCGGTGAAAAAAATCGTACGAAACGTTCTAAACAAGGAAACTATAACTATTGCTCTATCTTTTAAGGTTCTTTGAAAAAAAATGCCATAAAAATGTCCTGAAGACGTGCAGCCGATTTTAAACAGCCAAAAAAAGCCAAAAAACGGCCATTTTCAAAATGGCGCCCCGGGTCTAAAAAAAATCGAAAATTTTTTCCAAAACGCAAATTGAAGCTTCATTTGTCCCTTTTAAAATGCCGCCCTGGAAATCCGGATATCTTTTTTTTCACAGAGATATCAAACTATTAGTGCGGCGCGAAATTTTTCTAGGTGTATCCATACTTTTGACCGGCAGTGTACATATCCATACACATAAATACAGGATGTACCATTTAAAGTTAGCACAACAAAATATCACAAGAGGAATGTATTTACGGTACAAATGTTTCGACCCAAAGTTTCACAGTTTTGACTAACAGAAACGTTGGTGTCGGATATTTTTTATTTGTTGTCAATTTCCAAAAAATTTTTGTCGTCATCTTTAGTTTTTTAAATAGGAACCAGTATTGGTAATTTTGGAATAGTTTTTCGCGTAACGATATAGATAACTTTTGTCTGAGACATTTTTTGTTCGACTGCACCTTTTGAACATCAAAATATCTTAAAAAAATTGCAGTTTGCAGAAAAAGTTTCGGCCAGAAATGACCTATTTTACAACGCAAAAAATGAATCGTCAATTTAAAAAAAAACATTGGTTTCTATTGGAATAACGAAGTTGACCTTGAAATAACCTTGGCCATAATTTTTGTTCCCTGAAACTATGCAACTTTTGTCTGAAACATTATTTTTCTAGAATGCATCCGTCCGGGGTATTTCGCTGTGACGACTCGAATGGTACACCCCGTGAACAGAGAGAGAGAGAGAGAGACACCCAAAGACCTGTCCGCAGTTCGCGTATATATACACGATCGTTTTGGTACCCGAGTATATGATCTACGTGGATTATTACACCAGCAACGAGAGGAGGCACAACGACGAGACCCCATACTCTCTCTCTCTCTCTCTCTCTCTCTCTCTCTCTCTCTCTCTCTCTCTCTCTCTCTCTCTCGCTCTCGCTCTCTCTTTCTCTCTTCCGGTTCGTTTGGACCGACAGGGATATTCTGCACTCTGCTACGGAGACTGCACGTATACTCTTTGGCCCTTGGGACGATATATAACGTCGAGAAGTATCCGGGAACTCGCACAATACCTTTTCGAGTGGAATTGAAACAGTACGAAGCCTCGCCTTACAACGCGATTTCCTCTTCGATTGCATGGAGCTGTTCAATTTTTTTTTCCTACATTAAAAACAGAAAAAAAGTAAAAAGTAATAGTTAATTTGTTTTGTTTTAGGCAGCGATTTTCAATTTTATTTTACTTTTTTTCGGACATTGGGAAAATACAGAAAAGGGCCAAGTAGTCATCATTTCGTTCTTTCTTTCCCAGTGCTTTGTAATTGCATTCAAATTTTTTTTTTCGTTCACTGAAAAAATAAGAGAAACATAATAGTCAATTATTTCAATTTTCACGGTTATATTCATTGTTTGTTCGTGTCGTGCGAAAAGGAAGAAAAATAATAGCAATTTGTTAATATTACTGTTTATGATTTCATATTACGTTTTTTCGCACATTGAGATCAATTTCTTCTCTTTTTCCAGGTATTTTTCACTTTTTTTCGTGCAGTGAGTAATGGAAGAAAAAATGAATAGTCAATTCTTGCTCATTTCCCTGCGAATTTTAATTCTATTTCACTGCTTGTTCGTATATTGAGAAAAGAAGTAAACGAAACAGTAATCGTCAATTCGTTCTCCATTTCATCGCGACCTGGCACGAAGGCTAAATCGTCACTGTCCGAGAACAATCGTCGCTGACTTTTCGCGAAATTCAAAATCTCAAATGGCTTTATAAAATTCGTTGATAGCTCGAAGAGAACCGCGAGACTGTCGTCCGACCGTTCGTTATTCGCTTTTCCACGCGATGAATTAATACGCCCGACGCCTCTGACCCTTTCTCCATAAATTTGCGCACTTCGCCCAAGGTAATGAGAACAAAACAAAAATCCGACGGAGGTTTTTTTTAGAAAACTTTTTTTAATCCCCATGTGGGACTGGCGTTTCGATATCGTTCGAAGCGTTGCCACACGGGCGTATTAACACATAACACATCAAAAGATACTCGTTCTCGTATCGTAAAGTCAGAGAGAGAGAGAGAGAGAGAGGGAGAGAGAGAGAGAGGGAGAGAGAGACTGTATCTCTATGGAACTGTTCTCGCATTGCTACACGAAATATCGTGCCAAGGGCGATATTTTATGTCTCGTAAAAAAATAATAAAAAACAATAAACGCGAACGTAAAAATGAATGGAAAGGAGCAGCCGAGGGAGAGAGAATGAGAGAGAGAGAGAGAGAGAGAAAGGAAAGCGTGCGTAGTGTACAAGAATGAAAGAAGCTCGCCAGCAATTGACGTAGAGCCGATATAAATGTCCGCGTAAATTCGTGGCTGGTTAAAGTCGAAACGAGAGAGAAAAAAGCACGAGCTTCTATAAACTCTCACACACACACACACACAAACACACACATACAGGGTGTCCCATTTTAATTGCACACCCGACCAGTCACGGATATGAAGTCTGACCGAAAAACGTTTCCTACGCAACATTTACCCGTTAACATTCCGATGTTAACATTTTTCCACAGAGATACATTTTTAAAATTTACCAGTACCCGAATCGAAATTTAGACCCTCCTTTGAATGATCGAGAACCTATTTCCTTTGTAACGCACAGACCGCCGCCCTCCTTTGACTCCCCTTGAACCTATATGGAGAAATTTGCACCGTTGGCGACCCTCCTTTAGCCCTACTGAACCTTCTATTCAACCTCCTGAGCCTCCTTTAGGCCTATGGCTCTGCGAGCCACCGGTGAAAAGAGTCAAAGGAGAGTTAGTAGGGCGAAAGGAGGTTTAAAAGAGGGTCTGTAGGTTTGCGTAAGCATTAAATCAGGCTCACTAGGGTTTAAAGGAGGTTCAGATGAACCTACTAAACCTCCTTTGAGTGAAAAAGTCCAATTTCTGCCATTTTTGGAGGTTCAGTAGGTTCTGATATACATGTTTTTGAGATTTCCATTTGAACCTCTTGAACCTCCATTGAATGACAAATTGGGATCGAAAGGAGGTTTAAAGGAGGGTCTAAATTTCGACTCGGGTAACTTTCGTCGTTTCAAATTGATGCAGTTCTTATTTTCTCATGAAATAGTGGAATTTCAAACGAATGTAACGAATATATATATATATATATATATATATATATGCACATATACATATACATAAGTAGGGTATAAATACATATTCAGATAGAAATTTATTCAGTGAGCAGCATCTCGGCAGTTTGAGAGTTGGGCGTAGCATGAGAAATCGTAAAGTCGATTCGTTAGACATCTCATCATATTTTCCTCGTGATTCTCTCGAACGGGCTTCCTCGAGATGAAAAAAGAGGAATTTGCTCTCTCTTTTTCTCCTTCGCTCTCTCACCCTCTCTCCCTCTTTCGATTGGAAAATAAATCGAGTAGCAAAAAATCATGCTGAATACTTGGCTGGACGATAAAATTTGATTGTAACGATTATTAGTGTGTTCCGTGGACGTTGTACATATAATGAGACTCTTCAAGTCCCCCCCCCCCCCCCCCCCCACCCCCGTCGAAATTAATTGGCAGGTTTTGCCGCACTCGTCCACGTCATTCCGTTCGCGGCGCGCGCGCGCCCCGCCGAGCGCATCTTCAACTTTTGCGAAATAATAAATTAACTTAAAAGCAAAGCTTGACGAACGGAGGTCTCGGGTTTGGGCAACATATCAGAAGCAACAGATTTGGACGCAGAGAGCTGAGCATTTCTTGCTGAACACGTCGTTAATCTACTTTAACGGAAGAATGATTTTTTTTTTTGCTAATGGTGAAATTTCGGAGAATTTTTTAGTTTTCAATTCCGAGGCAATTTAGAGGGAGAAGGAGTGTAAGGTCGTTGAGAATTCGGGATATGGTTGCTTCGACCAGAGTGTGAATTCTTTTTTTGAGGTCTTTAGAACAAAAAATCCGATTAATTTTGATACATTTTTTTCACGAGAACTTTTAAACAACTTCGAGAACTTTAAAATGTTTTTTTGAGAAAACTTTTTTTTTTCGAAGACATAACGTTTTGTTTAAAATGTCAGTGTCGGACTGCACAGTTTAGACAAAGTGCATTCGTTCCTCTCTCTCTCTCTATCTTTCATTCTCTGGCAAGACGGAATACCGAGTATGACATTCCGATCGAGCACGGTGCCACAACAGAGAGAGGTAGAGAGAGAATGAGTGAGAGAGAGAGAGAGAGAGAGAGAGAGAGAGAGAGAGAGAGAGAGAGAGAGAGAGAGAGAGAGAGAGAGGGAGAGAGAGAGAGAGAGAGAGAGAGAGGGAGAGAGAGAGAGAGAGAGAGAGAGAGGGAGAGAGAGGGAACGTCTGTTCTTATTATTACAAATTATTTATTTGCATTTCGAAATGATCCATGAAAAATCACGGTATTATGCTAATTCGACGATTAACATATGGGAGCGTAGGGGTGGGGGAGTCCCGACACGATATTTCAAATCTCGACCGCTCTCGTCGTTCTCAACCCTCCTCTCACACGCTCGCGTCTCTCCCTCTATACGTGCTCCTTTCTTCCTCTCTCTCTCTCTCTCTCTCTCTCTCTCTCTCTCCCTCTCTCTCTCTCTCTCTCTCCCTCTCTCTTTGAGCAGTTTTGCGACAAAAAATCATGGGTAATTCGCAGTTAATGACTCCTCAATTTGAAAAAAAAACACGACCGGAAAATTGCCTAGTTTTATTTCATCGCAAATCATATGTTGTTTCCTTCTTACTTGATTTTCCAGTTCGTCTCTAAGTTTCAAAAGTCAACTCATGCCAAACAGCAAAAATGAATCTGTACCTCTGACACCGAACACGCGAGACTCTTTGATTTTTATTATTTAGTAACACAAAATGAACACGGGATTTCGGCCGTCTTAAGGGAGTTGCAGTCTGGGTGTGCTAATGGTATTATTCATGTGTATACACATATATAACGAGCACGATCACCTTGTAGAAAAAAAAAACCATAATGATTTCTATTAAATAAAAGTAAATGATAAATTATCAAAAATAAACGTGCGTTATTTTCATTAACGAAATAATAAATTACCTAATAAAACGATTATATTACTCGCAATTTACTGATAACATGAAGAAGTCGATAAAACTGAGTTGATATTCTTAAAATTACATTTCCATATCGACGAATCAATATTCAATAAACATATAGACATGAATTTTTCTCAATAAAAAAATCGTCAGTAATTCGCAATCGATGTCTCCTCAATTGCCAAAAAAAAGAACGCGGCCCAAAAATGATCTAGATTTTTTAAATCCTGTCATATGTTATTTCCTTGTTATTTTATTTTTCAATTGGTCTAAAAGTTCCAAAATGCAACTCGTGCCAAATAGAAATAAAAATCAGTACCTTTGAGACCGAACGCTCGCGGCTCCTTACGTTTATTTTTTATTTTGTAGCACAACGTGAGCAAGGGATTTCAGCCGTCTTAAGGGTGTTGCAGTCTGGGCGTGCGAATATTATTATTTATGTGCACAAATGTATATATACAAATATAGGGTGAAGGGAAAAAGTGCTGCGAGGGTGGGCCCCGTGGTCACGTCGTTATGCGGGAAGACGTAAACGTAATTAGCGTTGGCCTATCATTATGTGGTAGCGAAGCCACTCCCCCGTCACATTATATGTTTATAAATCAGAAACGGGACGAGGGCACTAAAACACGACGTGAGCGAAGAACAAGAGAGGTTGTAAGAACTCGGGGCCTTTCCAAGGATGCCCATTCTCATCCTTCTTCATCTTCTCGTACGTTTCGTTATTTGCTTTTTCATTTTTCTCTCTCCCTCCCTCTCTCTCTCTCTCTCTCTCTCTCTCTCTCTCTCTCTCTCTGGCACCCTCCCCGTGAGTCTCGCTCACACGCCCCCTCCGCCTCCTCCTCCTCGCCGATCTTCAGGTATAGGAATTCTTATGCTAATGATTTTATGACCCGGGGGAAACGAATGCTCGTCATATTACTTTTAATCGTGTGGGTTTCCACGAGCGTAGAAACCAAACCAGCAGAAACGTTTATAGCGCGCGAGCGAGGAAATAAAAATGGGAAAAAAAGGGAAGAAAAAAAAACAAATTGGAAATTAAATGAAAATAATAAATATTCCGTGCGAATGGGGAAACGGGATGACGTGTGTTTCTTCTCGAGTTTGTTCTTTTTTTTCCTAATATTTCGCCTCATTACGCGAAATGAAACGAGACGATCGATACGAACGTATGTGTCGTGTGTTTATTCAACGCTCGGTCGTTATGGCGAGACAAATAAAAAAATCATTAATATTATTATTATTGTTATTACTACTACTACTATTATTATTATTATAAGAGAAGAGAAGAAAAAATAAAGACCACACGGGACAGTGAAACTTCGTTAGATTTTTAGATACAATCGAACTAACGTACAGCCTATAACTCCATTTCCGATTCTGCCGAATTTATAATATTACCATATTTTATTTTCATAACCGCCTCTTGGATGTGGCGTGTAACTTGGATCAACAGAAATAATGTCCCACCGATCGCATAATTTTTATATCCATGTTTTTATTCGTCTATATATATATATATATATATGAAATTCGAAATTTTAATATTCACATATATTTATATACTTTTTTGTTTATAAATTTATAAAAAACGTTTCGATTACATTTCTCATTTAATTAAGACGAAATTATATGTTCATACACTGTCGATAAATCGACAAATTTCAGTCTTAACGGAGGACACTATACTGTAGCGGGGCAAGGAGGGTCGTTTTTACGATTTTATTGTCCTTTAGATTTATTTGGGATATGGGAAGAAAAGTATGCCATTAAGTATACATTGCACTCATTCCGTGAAAATCTCTATTAGGAATTTTTTTAAATGAACAACGTTATTGAGCTATACGTAAATATTTGCGCTACCTCTTGTCACTAAGGCTGTAACGTGGTCAATTTTCAATATTTCAACATGAACATTTTTTCACATGAGAAAAAGAAAACATTGATATTCGATTTTTTCGATATAAAAAATCGAACACCACCCGCATAGTGGTGTTCCCCAATAATATTGTGAACATTCTGGGTCCCAACACTCGCTGACGATATTATGAGGCGCACCAAACCTAGCTCTCGAGGGACCCGAAAAATTCTTCGCCGGCAAAAATGTTTAAGGCCTCAGGCCACAGTAACGGGTATAAAATCATGTGCGAATTTAACCATTTTTTTCGTATGAAAAAGTGATTCACTCATAAAATTAATTACACATCTGATCAGTATGAATATCAAGCTGTTAGAAAATATATATATTTTTTTTCGATGTACAAAATGACCGACTACTCGAAACTTCTCGAAACAGCTTTTTTCCATTTGGCGTGACAAATAACTTCAACAATTTTCACTCGATTTACTTTAAATTAAAAAAGTTATGTTCCTAATTGCATTCCGCACAGACGTATGTACGGAATTTCTGATTAATCGAAAACTTTTCATTTTATGAGCAGTTATAACAAAATTTTTCACTGAAAATTCATTTCTTAAATTCAAATACCTACAACTTTTGAATAAAACAATATTTTTTAAATTCCGTGCATTTTTCTCTAGGAATTCTAATGTAGATGACGAGAATTTTTGTTTTTTGTTGTAGGTAAAAAATTGTGGGTGCTAAATGTCACGCCGCGGAGCGCCTAAAAAAAGATAACAAAAGAAAATATTAGTAGTCGGCCATTTTGCACATCGAAAAAAAATATACATATTTTCGCACAGCTTGATATTCATACTAAATAAATGTGTAATTCATTTTATGAGTGAATCGCTTTTTCATACGAAAAAAATTGTTAAATTTGCACATGATTTTATACCCGTTACTGTGGGCTAAGGCCTTAAATTCATCATATTCATTATTCGTCGTGGTGAAACGAAACCATTGGAAGGCTAGCGATAAAACTGCACTGATCGAGATTTGACATGCCGGGATTGGAGAACATTGCAGAAGAAAAGTTTGCGCGAAAAATCGTATCAAAATGACTTTTTCGGCTTTTTCATGATTTTTCATCGTTTTTAAATAATAGTAGCAAAAATAACTCCCCGCGGTTTGGAAAGTGAAAACGATCGACACTGAGTTCGCGAACGAAACTGTCACGTTCTTACAAAATTATTGATAACACTGATACACTGACAAATTAACATCATGTAAGGTTTTTTCCATTTGTTTAGAAAAAAACGTAGAGTAATTTTTTCTCCGAAATCGAACTTTTTTCTACAGCTTGTCATTTTCGTAATTGTTAAAATTTCAAAAAAGTATCTCTTCATACGAAGATTTTTACTGTAATTCGATAACTCCATTTTTCATTTTTCATCTCACATGAGTCTAGTTGCCAGAAGCACTTAAACCTCTCGGCCATGCATCAACGGCGGCATTTTTTAAAATAATAACAACCCATCGTTTATCAATATTTTTCGATTAAAAAAAACTTCCAACTTCGTAAGACCGTGTATCAATTGTCCGCAAAATTCCGACCTCCTTATCCCAATACTCTTGTCAGAAAAAAAATATTAAAAACCTCTCAGTCTTTTGAGCCCCAAAAGTGAAAGTTTGCTGTACAAATTTTCGACAAATATCAAAGTACATTGCAACTGAATACGAAACTTTGATAAGTGAATACACATTTTTTATAAAATTCACAAATTACCAAATTCGACTTCTACATTACAAATAACTCATTGAAAAACCAGATACTCGTGCATCTATAAGAAGAAAAAACATATGTTAGTGTGTATACGTACGAATATGCATGCACATGCAAATTCGTCGTACCGCCAGAGTCGCTCGTTGCACCGAGGAAAGCGCGAGAAGTGAGACGTCATGACGCGAGCGGCGAAGGGAGGAGCGGAAGGCCGCAAATGCACCCAAACCTCACCAGCCATACACCAAGCCGTACACACACCCACGCTCACACACACCCACCTACATCCACATGTGGGACGCACACTCGCGACCCGCCCCCCCCCCCCCCCAACACACAAACACACACACACACTCACCCACACACCCACTCCCAACAAGTACGCACACGCACACTTACACACACCCGCATGTGGACCACTTAACCACCTACACACTCATCTCCAAGAAACACGCACCCACATATTCACCCCCACAACTACACACGCACACTCACCCCCAACAAATGCACACGCACACTCGCCCCCACAAACACACACACAAACTCACCCCCCCCCCCCGTCACACACGCCGACACGCACACGCACACGCTCACACACACACATGCACACCACACGTGGACCACGTAACCACCCACACCCTCACCCCCAAGAAACACGCACCCACATACTCACCCCCACAAACGCACATGCACACTCACCCCCAACAAATACACACGCACACTCGCCCCCACAAACACACACACACAAACTCACACCCCCCCCCCACGCACGCACGCACGCGCGCGCGCGCGCGCACACACACACACACACGCACACACACATACACGCACACGCACACGCCGCACTGTGGAAATACGAGTAAGAATTACAGTGTCGGAGTATCCGGCGCATAAGAGGCGATTAAGAGGGAATGATACCTTATCGCGGTCGGTATGGTAGAACGATTATAGATTCCCACGAATCTCTGCAACGGCTCTTCAGATCCCATCGAAACTTTGCCAAACGACGTCAAATAGATAGACGAACGGCTGTCTTCTCCTCAAATTTTCCGAATTTGAGAAAAAAAATGTAGATTGGGTTATCGTAAGCCAATCTACATTCTTTTTCTCAAAATCAGAAAATTTTAGAAGAAGAGAGTCATTCACCTATCTATTTGACGTCGTTTGGCAAAGTTTCGACGGGATCCGAAGAGTCGTTTCAGAGATTCGTGGGAATCTATAATCGTTCTACCATACCGACCGCGATAAGGTATCATTCCCTCTTAAGAGTAGTACGCGAGGAAAAAAAGGTCTAGGTGGCGCATGCACGTGTGCGCACGCGGACGCGTATGCAAATCCACGAGGGCGTACACGCTTGCACATTTTGGATGGTCGAGAGCACATACGAATCGTCGTAACAGCAGAGTGAAGCGTGTACGACGTGTACGTACGTACGCGTGTGCGGTTGCAAGTAAATCGTTGCTTCGCTCTCTCTCTTGTTTTCTCGCTCTCCCTCGCTCCTCTCTCTCTCGCTCTCTTTCACTCTCGCTCTCTCTCAACCGTTCACTCTTAATGTTGGAAAACGACAAGACGTCGTGTCGTTACAAACGCTCCGAGCAGGTGCAGCGACAACGCAACAGCTGAGCCCCAGCGGCGAGTCCACCCACGCACGATTCGCCTTTGTATACGCGGCTCGTCAGCCCGGAAGACACCTTCGCGGATATCGCATCGTGAAACACCGTATCTCTTCATGTGTACATATATATATATATATATATATATATATATATATATATATAGGGTGTCTTGTAATACGACTTTATACTTAAGGGGGTACTTGATCGAACCATGACCTACTAGAATGTAAAAAATGGCCCTGAAGAAAAACCCCGAGGTTTTTGATAGTTTGTTCCACGTTTTTTTTTTCTTCTAATTTCGTAAAATCCCTCACCTTGCTTAATCTTTTTGCTGCGCTTTCGAAGAATGAACTTTTTTGTAAATCTTTCTGGTATCACAATTGTCGGGAATAATTGCTTCCTCTTAAGGACCTCTTAGGCACATTATTATCACTGAGGTTAGGCTACTGTGACGACCCAAAAATCAGGGTTATTTGAGAAAATGTATTCTGAAGGTTTAAGAAAGGTGGTTCAAAAATTGTTTGGATATTGATTCGTGTGTACATTAACAAAATTGTGTGGCGAATTTCATGAAAAATATGAATAATTGAAGGAGTTATGAGCAATCTCGCGAAGGCACTTTGAACGCGAGGGGCTCAACAGCGTACTTGATTTTGCCGCCCGGTTGATCGGAAACACAAAAAACGACTTTTTTTCTTATAATGAATAATATTGGATAAGACTTGACCGAGGTTCTTTTCGTTGTCATTTTTCCACGGTGAAGAACAGAAATTTTAATTTTTTTTCGATTTTTCGAGGAAAGTGACTTAATTAATGTTACTAACTGATGAAAAGAAAGATTAAGAAGAAAAACGTCGGTCGAGACTAAACTACTATTACACTGAATAAGTGTACCAAATTTCAAGTCAATCCATTCATTAGTTTCGAGAAATCGTGTACGCCGTTTTGAAAAACATGGTTTTAAGAAAACGCGTTTAAGGTTTGACTAGCAGGTTCATCGTTGTAATTATGAGTTTATATTCAATGTGAGATTCCTGCACCAAACGGTGGACCTTCCTCTTCAATTTGAGTTACCTCAAGCGGTTCGCCATTTTTATAGGAGCCTAACCCCTTAACTATAGGACTGTATCGAACCGTTTTTTTTTTTTAGGATAGCTCTAAAAAATGTCCAACCAATTGATGCGCAATAAAGAAAGCATCTATTCAAGACGATTATTTTCATACGACAAGGTATTACAAAAATGTTAAATTGTTGAAAACGCAGCAAGATCATGACAGGTAAGTGATTCTACGATTATTGTTAAAATTCAATTAGTAGAATTGTATATTAATTCAAAACATTTTAGTAGAATTCAATAGAATTTAGTAGAATTGTATATTAATTCAAAACATAAATTTAAAACAGTGTCCTGTTACATTAGTAGAATTAGTAGAATTAATTCAAAATTGTCCCGTTATGAATGAATATTCCTGCAACTGTCGATAGGTCTGATCATGTCCCACTATATGCTGGAATTTCAGTCTAGTAAAAGTCCCACGGTTTTCGAGATGAAAATAATCTGCTTTTGGCTTAACCCATGCCATTTTTGCAAATGATAATTTTTTGACGCCGTTTTTGAACAAATACTCTTGGTTATTTGTTTTATCTAGAAAATATTTTTTTTTAACCTTAAATTTTATGATAAAAGATTCTGTGCAGCATTTTCACACAAACTACTTTAAATTACTTAACTTAACAATCACTTTAAAAAGCTGCTTGATTATTGTCGATTCATATAATTTGTAGAAATGGCATGCAAATAACCAAAATCAGATGATTTTTTTTTTCAAAAAATAACATAAAGCCCAAAATCTCGAAAACTTTTACTAAATTGAAATTCCAGCATATAGTAGAACATGATCTGACCGATCGACGCACTTGTAGGATTGTCCATTCGTAACAGAACACCCTATATATATATATGTATATATATAAACGCACATGTGTATGTATATTAGTGTTTCCGTGTATGCCCTTTATGCACGATTCGCCGCCGATTTCGCAAGCTGCGCCCCCGGACCTTCGAATGTAGTATATAGACGTCACGATTTTACGAGGGCTCTCGAAATTGGGTCAGGAATTTGCATTTTAACGCCTCCGGAACAAATGACCTGCGGGGTTTGATTTTTTCTCCCTTTTTCGTTCTCACACAAGGCTTGCACGTCAAATTCGCAGCCATATTCTCGCGTCAAATCGGTAATGGCTGTCCGACGATTTCCGTGTGAATTTTATCCGATTGGGATGGAAGTCGAGAAACGGTGAAAATGACTTTTCATGAATTGGTGAAATCGTCTTTTCATCGTCAATGGTGATACGAGTATTGGTATCGTCGTTAGCGTTGTTAAGGATGTTGAGTCCCAAATCGCAAATGATGATAAAATTCTGAAAATTTGGTATGTTTTTGTATGAAGTATTTCAGAGGTCGTGTAAAAATTTCATGACAATTAGGAAGCTCGTTATTGAACAATTAACATTCACAAATTAAATGTTGTTTTATGGAAACTGATGTATCTTTGCAAAAAGTTTTTTTTTTGACCTCTCAATTTTATAATATCTACAATATACTGAAAGCAACGGAAACAAAACGAAGTTTATTGATAAATTTTTTTTTATTTCTTTTAAAAATTGTTCTTAACAAAATGTTAATTTTTTAATAACGAGCTTCCTAATCGTCGTGAAATTTTAACACGACCTCTTAAATACTTCATACAAAAACATACCAAATTTTCCGAATTTTCTTATCATTTTTTATTTCAACCCTTAAGGAGGTTGAAGTAATGGTGATAGAATTCTGAAAATTTGGTATGTTTTTACATGATGTATTCAGGAGGTCGTGTAAAAATTTCATGACGATTAAGAAGCTATTTATTGAACAATTAATATTAACATATTTCATAGGGACTCAACATCCTTAATGTTGCCGTGATTGTAATCTTTGTTGATAATAAAAAGAATTCTTAGTATACAGGTACCATCATGGATTATTATTATTTTTGTTATCGTTATTATTGATTTTTTTGTTATTAATAATGGTAATTGATGTAGGGACAGAGAATAACAGCGCAGGGTCTTCAAAAAACATTATTTTATTCGGTGAGGGAAGAATAACGAAGACACAACGTAATATATTGGCAACGGAGAATTTCGTGATTCACACACGTGTGTACGAATGCAAAAGCGGGGCAATTAATTTTCCGGTCGCGTAATAGGATCGGCTTCAGCCAAAGTTACTGTACTTCCGGTGACCTCGTTCCTTTCCATTCCTCCAAACATACATACACACATATATGTATATATATGTGTGTATATATCGGTGTGTGTTTTACGCCAGATCGACAATTAAAACCGCCTACTTGGATTTCCTCGCTCATGCTCGTCCTCATTTCTTATGTATCGTCACGATTCAAGATTGCGATGAACGAAACAGGCTGTAATGCGCCACGCAGATAAGCGTATGCACTCGGTGAGCGTATTGCAATGTATATATAGGGTATTCCACGCCAAATCGACGACTTTTAAACTCGACTCCCTTTGATTTGGCTGCAATTTAAATATGCTATTATTTACTTTTCAAAATGCTTGTGTAATTTTTTCAATTTTTTTTACATAATCGGAGGTATGTAGTTAATTTTTTTTTTTATAATCGACATTTTTTTTTGCAAATACTCATAACTTTCTGAAAAAATGACCAAATAAGATAATTTTGTTTCAATTTTTTGTTTTGAAGTGTACTTTATGAAATTTCGTTTTTCAATATTTAGTTCGATAAATTTTTTTTTCGAAATAACACGAATTTCCCAAAGTTCGACTTTTTTATTTTCGATCTCTTTTTTGTAAACAAATATGATTAATTTAGCATTTTTTGCCGTAAGACCCATCGCGGTAAGATTTTCCTTTCTATTTTTTCATAAAGGGAAAAATTTATATTCTTGATTTTTTCCAATCTTAGTTGTTTTCTATGATGCGATCATGTCAGTTGATAAATTATATGGGTTTAAAAAAGTGCATTGTATTATTTCACTCAGATTAACGTCTTTCTTAGAAATTTCGCAGATACAAAGTATTGAAAATCAAAAAATCGCCGATCTAAAATTATCATCATAAAAAAAAAGCTGAATTTTGATAAATCAAGACGGAAAATTATTCATTTTGAAAAAAAAGAACGAAAAATCTCACTCCGATGGATCTTGCGACAGAAAAACGCTAAACTCATCATTTTTTTTACGAAAAGAAACATCGAAAATCTAAGAGGTTGAACCTCGAAAAATTCGTTTTTCCAAAAAAAACTCAAAAGTTATATCGCAGATGACTGTGAATATTTGGTTTTCATGAAATACATTTAAAAACAGAAAAATTGAAAAAAATGATCTTATTTGGTAAGTTTTTCATAAAATTATGAGCCCTGGAAAAAAAACGTGGAGTTTTTCAAAAACCTATTACATACTTCCGATCATATAATTAAAAAATTGAAAAAAACCATACAAGTGTTTTCAGAAGGAAACAATAACATAAGGATTTAAGGGAGCTTTCCAGTGTGAAATTTTCAAAAAATCGATTTTTTTTTTTTGCTTTATCGAATAGTATACACTCTTCCGAATATTCCCTGAAATTTTCATGCCGAAATTCAGATTATTTCGGTTACTGTACAGCAGTTCTTGGAAGAAGGCAACGGAGCGCTACAGCTACAGCGAAACTTTGAACGCGTTTTTCTCGAAACAGCATTTTTCAAAACGGTGTCCAACTTGGAGGGCAGAGTTTTAAAGCTATCGAGTTGAATTTTTTACACAATATTGTTAACGTCATTGTTTATCGTGCTATGGAAGCTTTTTTTTTTTTTTGACATCTTCCTATTTTTTTGTAAGAAAACTGCCTTTTTTTTTTTTGCAAAAAAAAAAAAAAAGCCTTCATAGCACGAAAGCCAATTATATACCGATCAATAATCTTTTTGTGTTTTTTGTTTCAGATCAAAATTGTGACCCCCAACGTGGACACCACATCCAAGTGCATTTTCTGCAACAATTGTTTCATCATTTTTATAGATATTAATTAATAAATAAATCGATCTTTAAAAAATTGTTTTGTATTCTTCAATACCCAATTAATATACAAAAAAAAACCAGACCGATTAGATTATTTTTTCTTTAAAAAAAAAAATCGCGAAAAACAGCGATTTTTCGGGCTGTCAAACTGGAAAGCTTCCTTAAATTTCAGCCAAATCAAAAGGGGTCTGGACTATAAGCGGTCGATTTGGCATGGGATGCCCCATATATACATATATTTTTATTTCCTGAGTTCCAACGTATACCCTTGAGTGTTTTTCCGTATTGCCATTCCTGACTGAACCCTTTTTTATCGTTCCACACCCGGACTTTTCCAATTTCACCTAACTTTCCGTTGCCCCCACTGTCGTCCTGCGAGCTACACTACACCGCAATTGTCGAAGCTACGGGGAAACTGTGGAAAGCCCGTACCAGCATAGACGACTGCGTATTTTTTTTATTCTCTGGCGCACAAACTCAGTTTAGGATGTAGGATGTAGGATGAGAGCGTGTAGGATGAGAACGTTCAGGAAATCTTTCAGTGCATAAGTCTCTAGCTCTCACTGCATTTTTCTGACATTCTCCGTAAATTAGAAGCATATCAGTTTGCTCTTCAAAAGAATACATCATTTACATTCGCTTGATTCGTTAATACTAGCCTCGCCATTCTTACTATCGTTATCTTGGATTTGTTTGGGCGAAACATTGTACAATGTTCCGTGTACATTGTAGGTTTGGTGCCGTTATTTACATACAAGACAACGGCAAGACTTCGGCGATAAGTGCCGAAGTGATAAGAAATTCGCGATGAGGAGATTGCAGTACTGCGTTGATTCCAATGGCAATCACTTGATTTCACATAAAAATAAAGTTCATGGCACTTTTTGATCTTAAATGACCTTGAACGACTTCGACCCCCAAATGTTTTTTATGCACTTTTCGATGCTCTACAAGGTAGTTAGAGAAAATGTACCGTCCCATTTAAAAAAGTGGAGGTGACCTTTACTGTGCGACGGCGCCTCCACTGAGATAAAAAAAAAATGATCGCATTTGATGACCCCTTTCGTACGGTACAACTTTTGTTTCAAACATTTTTTTGTGGCGTCGATAATTACAGAGATATTCAAGGTGACAACAGTTAGAGCCTCACCCTGTAGAGTACGGCAGGTGAATTTAGCCCTGCTGCACTTTACAAATGGCAAGTTGAAGAGAGAGAGGGAGAAAGTGAATTAATTTTAAAACATGTGCTTGCACAGCAACGATTTTTACAGACTATATAGGTTGAAATTAGCATCGCTCGTAGCGACGTTAATTACGAGTGTACATTTCCTCTACCGTACTTGCGTACCAGCGATAGAAGAAGAAAAAAACGAGAGAGAGGGAGAGAGAGAGAGAGAGAGAGAGAGAGAGAGAGAGAGAGAGAGAGAGAGAGAGAGAGAGAAAGTAATGCGCCAATTTTCAGTAGTCAAAGTGTTAATTTGTCAGGCCTCTTTCATACATACATATATATATATATATATATATATATATATTTATATATGTGTGTGCAAATAAATGAGGCTCATCGCTCGTTTCTGATTTTTTTTCGGTTTTCAGAACGGTTTTTGTTTTTTTCCACTGGGGAGCCTCGATGAATAATCAAAACAATTAAATACCCATTGACGTCCGAGAATATTCGTCAAAAAATCGTCCTGTCTTATTTTGCATCTCGCGAGCACGATTCACGAGGACAATACACAAGAGATACAGTTGGGAGAGAAGCGACTAATTTGGAACAAGCTCATTCGGATGCAAGAAGGGTAAAAGGCTAAAAGTTCTCGTACCGTATGAGTATGTCGAACTTTTGCTCTCGGGTCGTGCGCGAGATTTCTTTCCTCCTCTCTCGCTCCTTCTCGCTCTCTCTCTCTCTCTCTCTCTCTCTCTCTCTCTCTGATTTTTATTATTTGTCGTTTATCTTCGTGCATGCGGTCGTTGCGCTTGTTCTTCCCCTCATTGTTTTATTCGTATTTTATTCCTTCGCCCATCTTCTTCCTTTTCCTTTATTTCTCTTTATTTATTTTTTTTTGTTCCTTCTTTTCTTTTATTACTTTTCTTTTATTTTCACCGTTATTTATTTCTTTTGGAAGATATTGCCGTGCCGTACTCTATACCAGCCCGGGCCGTAATATGCGACTCCATGAAGAGGAAAAAGAGGAAGAAGAGAAGAAGAAGTGAGGGAGAGAGAGTGAGAGGGCTTCACTGCAAATTTCTCCCTCGAGTTTTGCGCGAGAGCTTGTCCATTCGAGGCTCATGTTCAAGATATTAGTTATATATATATATATGTACAGGGTGTCTCAACAATATCGCGTCATACTTAAGGGTGTTAGATCGAATCACAACCCACTGGAATATCAAATTTCCTTCAAACTAAAAACCCAACAATTTTTGAGATTTTTGCACTTTAAAAATTTTTTGTAAAATATCTTACCTCGCGTGATATTTTCGCTACGTTTTTGACAACACAGCTTTTTCGTTATAGTTTTCGGTATGAAAAAATCGTTGTGAATAGTTGCTTTATCTGCTGCATACAAAATGGTTCGAAAAATATGAGGCATCTCGAAAAAATAAATTCTATACAGCCTTTTACTTATTGCAAATAATAATCTCCTTAAAAGGTCCCCAAGGGAAAATGACTCCTCAAGACTATTTTGATACCAGAAAGAATTCCGAAAAAAAATGCATTTGTCGAAACCGCAGCACACAGGACATGCAAGGTAAGAGACTTTGCGGAACTGAAAAAAACTTCAAAATATCTCGAAAAAAGGTATCATGATCCGATCTACCACTCTCTTAAAAGGTCATGCCTAGTTGTAAATAACAGTCGAAAACAGCTTATTTCTGAGATTTTTTCTAGGCAATCGTGATGACGAATGTCTTTCAAAATTAGGTATTTGTAGAAAGTATCATCTGAAGAACACTCTGCAATTTTTTCGGTCAAAATAACTATTTAATTGCAATCGATTTACATAAATTAGGTTATGTTACGATTAACCGAAGGAATTTCCGAAATACGACAAATTGACAAATATTGACAAAAATTGGTCCATGTTCACATCGAGGATCTTGATGTTTGTGAAAAAATGAGCATTTTTCGTTCACCAAATCGAAAGTGTACACCGGAAAAAATACTTCGATCAAATAATACATTTTTGCATCTACAGAAAGCCCAAAAAAATGGAGCCCGATCGATGCAGTAATTTTTCAGATATTTTGCTCGTCAACTTTGAAAACATACTTTTCGTAACATAACGGTCTATCAATCTGTCAATTTTGATTCCGTCGCTTTGACATTTTCAGGGAACGTTAATAAGATGATATACTGTCAAAATATATGAGTTTGGGAGAAGATGATTTTTCGACTTTAAGGATGTTGAGTCCCTATGTTAATGTTAATTGTTAATTGTTCAATAAATGTTAATGTTAATTGTTCAATAAATAGCTTCTTAATCGTCATGAAATTTTTACGTGACCTCCTGAATACTTCATGTAAAAACATACCAACTTTTCAGAATTCTATCATCATTACTTCAACCTCCTTAAGGGTTGAAATAAAAGATAAGAAAATTCTGAAAATTTGGTATGTTTTTGTATGAAGTATTTAAGAGGTCGTGTCAAAATTTCACGACGATTAGGAAGCTCGTTATTAAAAAATTAACATTTTGTTGAGAACAATTTTTAAAAGAAACTACAAAAAAATTATCAATAAACTTCGTTTTGTTTCCGTTGCTTTCAGTATATTGTAGATATTATAAAATTGAGAAGTCAAAAAAAAACTTATTGCAAAGTTACATCAGTTTCCATAAGACAACATTTAATTTGTGAATGTTGATTGTTCAATAACGAGCTTCCTAATTGTCGTGAAATTTTTACACGACCTCTGAAATACTTCATACAAAAACATACCAAATTTTCAGAATTTTATCATCATTTGCGATTTGGGACTCAACATCCTTAACAGCTAGGCGTAAACCCTTAAGTATGACGAGGCATTTTCAGGACACCCTCTACACACACACACACACGCGCGTGCGCGCGCACGCACGCACACACGTATGTATCTGTCCACTCATCGTCTTGCAAGAGCAAAGACGACGAGGACGACTGCGACGACCTATAACGTAGCCAGGGCGGCCCTCGATGCTATATAAGCGTTGTATGCATGTCGGTGCATAAATAAGGAGCACAGCTCTGGAGGCATTAAATCACTGGCGCGAGGATCCCTCGCGTATACACGTGCGCGCGCGCGCGCGCGCGCGCGCGTGTGTGTGTGTGTGTGTGTGTGTGTGTGTGTGTGTGTGTGTGTGTGTGTGTGTGCGTGCGTGCGTGCGTGCGTGTGTGTGTGTGTGTGTGTGTGTGTGTGTGTGTGTGTGTGTGTGTGTGTGTGTGTGTGTGTGTGTGTGTGTGTGTGTGTGTGTGTGAGAGAGAGAGAGAGAGAGGGGGGGGGATAATGCTCCTCGTGCAGTACCAGCAGCAGCAATGGACCAAAGGGCCCGTAACCTGCGCAAGGGCTTCTCGTATCCCCGGAGGATTACCCTCTCGCGTATTGCCCCGCATGCAGTGGTATCCTCCTCCTCCTGCATTATCAAATCCCGTCGAGCGAATGTGCCCTGGAGTCGAGAGCGAAGTCTTTCTCTCCCCTCTCTCTCTCTCTCTCTCTCTCTCTCTCTCTCTCTCTCTCTCTCCCTCTGATTACGTGCCAGAGGATTTTCCTATCCTAGTGCACTAAATTAACTGTCCATCTATCTATTTATCTATTCTATCTCGTTTATCTCCCTCTTTTGCTGTCTCTTTTCAGGTTTCTGTTGTTGTAAATCTTGATTCAAAATGCATTATTATTATTTATATTATTTTATTCTCAACTTGCTCTCCGAGTCCATCATATTCATCTGAAGTTCATGATTTTATTTTTGTTTCCATTGGGTTCCCCTTTTTTAATTTTTAGTTGCTGATTAATGTGTTTGAAATTTTATTATCTTCCATGCTACTTCATTGCATTTTATAATGTTTATTTTGCTTCACGTGCAATCTTTATTTCTTCAATTACTGTTTATTTGTTATTTTTCCTTTTGTCATTTTATATTTACGCGAGAGTTCACTGGGGAATAATAATTATTGATGGCCCTGCCTCCCTCACTCGCACTCTCGAATTTCTTCACAATTATCCTCCTTACCGCTCATATGTATTTGTATGTACATGTATTGTCATGCAGGTCACATGCATTGTATGTAGGTGTTTTAGGATATTTCGGAATTCCTTCTCTACTTTTTCGTCCACTATCCAGTAATGGATCCACCTATTGACCTCGATCAAACGAATAATGATAATTCCCAAAAATCCTATATATATATAAGTATATATATATATATATATATATATATATATATATATATATATATATATATATATATATGAGGTATTTCACGCCATGACGCTCGGCCGTGAACCTGATCATTATTAATTTTTTTGACTTTTTTTTAAATAGCATGCTATGCAAGGAGTATTTTCACAATTTTTAAAAATTTTTATCGCTTGTATTTCAGAAGTTACAATTTTTCGAAAAATCTGGATTTCAGAAAGTTCGGTAACGTTCTAACGCCGATATCTCTTAAATTAATCGATATATCGAAAAATGTCCATAGATCGATTTTTTTCATATTAGTTCACACTTTCATAAAAAAAGGAAATTTTTTTAAATCATCGTGTCATCATTTGTCAAGATACAAGGAAAAATGGGCCCACAATAGGACTAGCGTTAAAATTCATATAATTCATCATATTATTTTAAAGAATTAAAAAAAAACAATAGCAATCATTTAAAAAAAAATAGTTTTTACTTTACATGCTGAAAAAATGTTGACAACGATGATTTAAAATTCTTCTCCTTTTTTATGAAAGTGTGAACTAATATGAAAAAAAATCAATCCATAGACATTTTTCGATATATGGATTAATTTAAGACATATCGGCGTTAGAACGTTTCGGAACTTTCTGAAATCCAGATTTTTCAACAAATTGTAACTTCTGAAATACATGCGATAAAAATTAAAAAATTACTGAAAATACTCCTTGAATAGCATACTATTTTATTTCAAAAAATTAAAAGACTGAAAATTGTCAAGGTCGCGTCCGAGCGAAATGGCGTGGAAAGCCTCATGTATATATATAGATATAAATAGATAGACAGATAGATATACATAGGCTTTTTAGAGACTTTTCATTCGTTATTGAGGAATTTCGCGAAGAAGAGTGTCCCAAAGAATGCTCTTCTTCGTCTCTTTCACATCCGAGTTAAAAGAAAAGTGCAAAAATGAGAAAACAATTTCCCCTGAATCCTACCAATAAATATGCAGTATATGAACATAGGATTTTTAGGGAATTTTGAGAAGGAGAGCCTCCTGTATGGAAATGAAAAACTAAACAAATTTAACCAAAAAAAATCCTTAAAAATCCTACATGAATGTAGCAAAACATAGGATTTTTTGGGAATTTTCATTTGACATTAAGAAACTTCGAGCAGAAGAGTCCTATATGGGAAATATAAATCTCCTATATGGGAGTCAAAAAATGCGGCAGAAAACGTAACGAGCTCGCGGTTACGAGACGAGCACACTCGTGACGATCCATCACGAGTGCGAAATACCAGCCTGTGCATGTGTATGCACGTCGGTGTGTACAATGCGAGAGAGGAGTTAGGTATTTTAATGTGCTCCTGCATTTGAGTGGGGTGGAGGGAGGACGGAGGAAAAAGAGAGAGAGAGAGAGAGAGAGAGAGAGAGAGAGAGAGAGAGAGAGAGAGAGAGAGAGAGAGAGAGAAAGCGATAGTGAGAGGGCAATGGGAGGAAGATGGCGAATAAAAACAGGAGGAAAAAAGAAGTTGAAGATCACGAAGAGTGTGTGCATGGTCCAGTGGGCAGAGCGTGCTGAATGCTCTTCCCACCCCCCGCGGAGCCAATCACCGCCCGAGAAATGGTAGCTGGTGAGTAGCAGCAACGGCAGCATACTCTCTCTCTCTCTCTCTCTCTCTCTCCCTTTCTCTCCCTCTCTTCCCTCTCTTTATCTCCCCGTGTCAGTACAGACGAAACGCTGTCCCAAGGAGGAGAGAGAAATAGGGTACGAGTCTGCGGCGGAGGTGGAGGGCGATGTTTAAGGAGGCTGGAAGATAAAGAGGGAGAAGCTGAGGAGATTAGCGCACCGTGTCCTTCCATCTTACTCCTCTTCCGGCCAGGGAGAGACCGAGATGGACAATACGAAAATGAGAATGCCGGATGAGCCACGTACGAAGGAAACACCGAGAGGATTTAGAAAATGAAAAAAACGGAGAAGCTGAAGAAGAAGAAGAAGAAGAAGAAGAAGAAGAAGAAGTGGCATAAGCTGAGGAGAAAGATGAAGAGAGGCATTCCGAGAGGATAATGAGGATTGGAACATTTCGCACAGCTTTAAGTTCCTACTGGCTCGTTCTGGCGATGGGGGAGGAGAGAGAGAGAGAGAGAGAGAGAGAGAGAGCGCACGCGGCCGCACTTGCGCATGATATATAAGGGAATATTATACACTCATATATGTGTATATATATCGGCAAGTATTGCCAAAGGGAAGAAAAGAGCCGAGGGAGAATAAGGAGTAGGCTGATTGCGTCCGGACCGCGTAAATCTTGTTGATGGAAATTGTCCGCGGAGCTTCACCGCACGTTTGGCGATTACGTCCCGGAGAGAGAACGAGAGAGAACAGCCGCGGCCGGGGCGGGGGGACCACCGGTAGCACACGTACCCTCTTCCATCTCCTTCTTACCATCCCGTCACTCTTTGTACTCTCTCTCTCTCTCTCTCTCTCTCTCTCTCTCTCTCTCTTGCTCTCTCAGTCCCTCCCGTTTCCCTCATTCGGCCCTTATTGCGACGAGTTCCTCGGAGATTCAACGCGTAACGCGGCCTTCCTCCCAACCGCTCCTGCTCGCCATCACTGTACGCTCCGTACTCGCGTCCTCGAGCACCGCTGAGATTAATGAGGCCCGTACTTGGTACTTTTAATTCCAAAGACGGAGTGCAAATAAGTACAGTCATCCATCTTGACTGCCAATTACCACCACGTACACTCTCGTACGTGGACGTCTACACATGTGTGGCCGAAGAAGCACAACGTATGTGTAACAAGTAGGAGCCCGAGTCGAAATTTAGACCCTCCTTTAAACCTCCTTTCGATCCCAATTTGTCATTCAATGGAGGTTCAAGAGGTTCAAATGGAAATCTCAAAAACATGTATATCAGAACCTACTGAACCTCCAAAAGTGGCAGAAATTGGACTTTTTCACTCAAAGGAGGTTTAGTAGGTTCATCCGAACCTCCTTTAAACCCTAGTGAGCCTGATTTAATGCTTACGCAAACCTACAGACCCTCTATTAAACCTCCTTTCGCCCTACTAACTGTCCTTTGACTCCTTTCACCGGTGGCTCGCAGAGCCTCCTAGCCCTCCTTTAAACCTCTTCTGACCCTACTGACCCTCCTTTTAGCCTACTTCAATATGCTGCCCTCCGCTCCCCCCCCTTCTCTCCCATCCGCAGTTCACCGATATTCCAAAGAAGGGATAATTATAATTAAAAAATATTTTCAGATAAACTATATATCATTTATTTATAATAATAAAATAAACTTGAAAACACAAAATCAAATGTAGTACCAGCGTACTTTACTGGACTACTAACGTATACTATATTTGTACTATACTATAGTGCAAATATAGAAATATGGTAAACGTGAATAACACACAAGCAAATGTAGTACCAGCGTACTTTACTAGATTATATTAATCCAATCTTTCATTTTCCTTCTGCTTTGGATTCAAAGGAGGTTCTGTAGGGTACAGATAGGACTTTAGGCCAAAACGAGGTTGTGTAGGTTCACGCAAGCCGAGCCCATAGGCCTAAAGGAGGCTCAGGAGGTTGAATAGAAGGTTCAGTAGGGCTAAAGGAGGGTCGCCAACGGTGCAAATTTCTCCATATAGGTTCAAGGGGAGTCAAAGGAGGGCGGCGGTCTGTGCGTTACAAAGGAAATAGGTTCTCGAGCATTCAAAGGAGGGTCTAAATTTCGACCCGGGAGTGCGATACTTTGGTGGTTGATAATCTAACTTTATCCACTTTCCGAGACTGATTTACGCGCGAACACTCGGCGTGTTGTGCCCTGTGAGCCTCGTACACACATCGATTCGGATAGCAATCCGCCCACTGGCGATAGATGGCGCTGGATAGACTACTTTCTCGGATGAAATGTTGCCAATGCAACTGATGATCGGTCCATAGAGTCCGCCTAGAAGGCCATGGGTGACATTGGTGCGACGCGCCAACGTTATCTAGTTCAATTGTCTTTACAATGGCAAGTTTTGGAATCAATATGTCGCCATTGGCGCCAAGTGATGATCCATCATTCACCTGCTGAGAAATCGGCCACGGGAACGCATCGTTTGCCAGAGTAAGTGTATGCTGAAGATGCACCATCGAGTTGAACGTGCAAAGAGTGCTTTCGCCGCTTCCAATATCGCCATTTGTCTATGGACAACAAGAAGCGCGGAAACGTCAGCCGAAAGAGGGCTGTCGTGTTTAGGGGCTGCTGAAGGCTCCGGAAAGCATCACTGGGGATGACCATCGACTGCAACTGATGCGGTTGAAACGAGCTCTGCACCGGAAGAGACCGGAATGGGAGAATAGCCGTGACGAGTTGATTTTGCAGCACGATAACGCCAGGCTGCATGTTGCTCAACCGGTTAAAATGCACTTGGATGAAGTGAACTGGGAAATCCTAGCCCAGCCCCCATATTCCCCAGACATCGCTCCCTCTGATTAACATTTGTTCCGGTTGTGCAGTCGGCGCTTACGGCTCAGCACTTTACCTCTGCGAAGGAATAAAGAAGTTGCTAGATCCCTGGATTGTCTCTAAAGCAGCAGAATTAAGCCTGCGTGGCATTCGAAGGTCGATCGAAAGACGGGCCAAGCCTGCCTGCTTCGATAGGCAACACTGCATAAACCAGGATATCGGTTGGCTACCGAACCACTGTCAAGTCTTTCGCTCAAAAATAGGCGGTTTCCTATGCAAGCACCCACCACTCACATATGTATGCAAAAAACACATATAACAATCTTAATTACTATTCCTCCATGAATAATGAATCCAGCCATATATATATATATATATATATATATATATATATATATATATATATATATATATATATATATATATATATATATAAGAAATGAGCACACGTTGAAACCCAAATCTGAAACAGTTGACAGCGCAGAATTGTCGGACATCATCGCAGAGTCAACCCAATACAATTGCCTATATACATATATATTCAATGCAGGATTGCACAGGTCTTTTGTGAGGTTGGGATACGACGATTTGAATGATCCCAAATTAGAGGAATGTCCGCGGGTCTTTTTCATTCCAAGATCTATTTCTCTTTCTCTTTCTCTTTCTCATTCTCTCTCTCTCTCTCTCTCTCTCTCTTTCTCAGGCTCTCTCGGATGAAGCTATAAATAATATCCGTGTGTTCCTTTGGAATGTTAATGTAGTCAGTCTCCCCCCCCCTCTCTCTCTCTCTCACCCTCCCTCTTTCTTTCTCGCGCTTGGGCACGGGCGTCCTCACCGATGTTGCCTACCGTTCCATATGTACATAAATACATACACATATATGGAGTACGGGAGAAAAAACTATAACGAATGTTCTACCGCGGACGCCCCCGTCAAAAATCTTGGCGTCCCAGGCTGAATGTTCCCTCGATTTCTTTGCGGCCGAAAAGACCTCAGAATATGCCGTAGTTTTTATTTTATTTTATTTTCGAATTACGCCTTGTACTTGAAAACTAGTCTGTTGGCATTTTTTTCTAACTCCCGTAAACAATTTGTAAAAAAGAATAAGTAAAAGTAAAATCACCAGCCAAGTTATGTGGCATTCGGTGGGTTTGTTTGAGTCCGTTTCTTCGTTCTTTCTTCGTTTGTTTGTTTCTTCAGTCTTCATAAATGCTTTTTTCAAAAGAACACATAAAAGGCGAATCACCAGCCAAGTTGTATCGGTTTGTTTTGGTTTGATTGTTTAATGCTCGTGAATGATTTGTAAAAAACGCCAAATGAAAGTATAATCACCAGCGAATTTGTGTGGGTTTGCTTCAGTTTGTTGGTGTGGTGTGAGGTAATAAAAAGTCGACGTGTCAGCTTTTTTCCCAATAACTCTGTTACATGGAGTTCCGCATTGAATAAATAGTCATATTAAAAACCACAATTTAACATTTGCACGAGACCACATATTTTTCTTCGTAAGTTTCGTTCCTTTGTCCATCCTAATATCACATCCTCATATTACATTACCAATCATTATTATTGCAATTCTTTTCTCTACATTATTGTGTTATTCGTTATATACCTGACATGCTCTTTGGTTCATTTTCTTCGATTCAGTTTTCTTAATCAAGTATCTTTTGAGAATCGTATAAAACAAAATCTTTTTAAACTTTTGGGAATCATTTAAATCCATGAAAGTGATTATTCTTGCATCACAAATGTTGGAATTTCTTGTGGTGATACGTGTAACTATGAATTGTATATGCGAGACCGTGCAATCAGATGACATTGAAGTCTGCATCGTCGGAATACAACGATTTTTTTTGTCATTTTTAATTTCTTTATTTTTATGCTTATACAAAGCTTTATTTTTATTTTTTGAAAATTAAGGCCGAAAATTTGATAATAATATGTAAAAACGTTTGAGTAATTTTCACAGGTAAAACATTTTAACAATTAAGTTGAAGTTAATAACATCATTGCATCAGGGAACCGTTAAGGCTGTGATGTCCATATGTGATAGGTCCAAAAAAATCGAAAACTTTTTTTCACAATTTGCAAAAATCGTGTTATCATTGTGCTATATGGACTGAGCTCAGAATTAGAGAAAAAAGCATTGAAATTAAATGATGAGAGGTTTTTTTCAGCAAGCGAGTATCGTTCGACCTCAATACCAATATCGTGCAAATAATTAATCATCGTCGGAACTATCACGAGTAGTATTTTCAAAAGTTTTCAATTCGTGACGGACGAACGGATTTTCGAGGGCGTGGATTCTTTTTATGCAGATTAATCCGTCGCCCCAATTGATAATACTTGGTCAGAAAAATGTCTCTGTTCTCGGTCACGTTTTTTGCCGGAACAAAGTACACACTCAGATTCGTGCAGACGTACTGACACCTGCAACGACAGAATTCGGTCAAGGACCGCAAGTTGAGAGATTCCGGAACAAAGCAAAGCGATGTCGAACGTCGACGGGGCAAACTCGAGGAATTTTGTTTTCGGGGAAAGTCAAGATGAGGGGAATATGCGGGATTTATCGCGCTGCACCACTTTTCGAGACGCGACGCCGACGTGCCCAATCTCGTCGTACCTGCTGGTACCTGCTAAGCGGGAGATTATAAGTACGCGTTAAGGCAGGATTCTACTTTGAAACCATGAAAAAAACCCTATTTTCGTGATTTTTTTCTGAGAATACTATTAAAGATATCGATATGGGGTTTAAACTGTTCAATAAATACACTCTTTAAGTAGATAATAAAAAAAATTTTATGTATTTTATTGATTTTTTGTACACGTAAAATATGTTTAAAGCCAACGCCTCGAAAAGCAGGTACCGTTGCCGTGGTCGTGAAATCTTCCCGACGGATGGTCTGAAACAAAAAAATCAAATAGTTTCATGTTCAGTATGTCTTCAGGAACCGACCTAACTAGAATATTTTACATACGTGCAAAATTAACAAAATGGCGGCTAAAATACGAAAAAAAAAATGCGTTTTTTTGGGTCTTTTTTTGCAATAAAAAAATAGTTCTAATAAAAATTTTAAGTTGATTGTAGTTAGGTCGGTTGGTACACACATATAGAATATGTGTTCCAAATTTCATAAGGATCGGTTCAGTACTTTTTGAGTTATCACGACCACGGTACTTGAAAATATCGTTTCGAGAAAAACGCGTTTAAAGTTTTGGTGAGTGATAAATCGTAGAAAAAATTATCTTACCCTCAACCAGCGATGCCTGGGCCATATAATATGCCTTCGACGTGTTCCAGGTGGGTGTTTTCATCCAATTTAGCCTTTTCAAAGTTTCAAAGTAGAATCCTGCCTTAAGACGAGGACGAGCTCGGCCCTGCAGTAACGTGTCCTACGCCTGACTAACAGAATTTACAACTCCACCATAATATTATTTACGAATAATATAGAGACGGTACGACCAAGAAAAGTGAAAAACGGTTGAAGCGAGCATTTTTTACTCGCACCGGGTCTGACGCTCGATCGGCGTTTCGCGGGTGCACTGTGTATTATTTAAAAAACGAAGAAAACAAACAACGACACGGTTCGGGTTTAATATTGCGAGCGTGATATCAGTAATGCAGGGCCAGGCACAATCGTCGAGAGAGTTTTTCCATTCGATAGTTACTTTACTCCCTTAGCAGAATTCAGTATTTTTCGCATTGTGGCGGTGTACCAAAAAAATCCTAAATTCTGTCTCAAATTCGTCAAATTCTGTCGTGAATTTCAAAGGATTTTGTTCATAGACATTTTGTTCGTTTAGATTTATAGATATTTCGAGCTCATGCAGACCCTTTGAAATCGGATTAATGTGTCATTCGATAATTTTTTTGTACGAGGCACCAGGTGATCTCACTGAATTGTTGTAATATATTTCGATTTAAGAAAAACGCCATGGCGAAAGGGTCGTACAATCCTGGGCCGCGGGTTGACGGTAATTGTGCTTTGTCTGATTGCACTGTGCATGGTCGTCGCAATTGGCATAGCGGTGATCGTATCGAGATCGAGTTCGAGGGATACGCCGGACTCCGATGCAGGTTGGTGCAAAGAAGATTGGTAGAATTTTCCATCGCACTTGAGCCTGTCATTGCTTGCGCAAATTTCGCGCATATAGTTCAGATCCTGTCGATAGAAATCGTTTAACTTATGGATCAAAACCGAAACTATTTTTCGGTGCCAAAACTACGGAGAGCGGTTGTTTGAAAAATCGGTCCGATCGCTCTTGAGGTAGGGCCGATTTCGAATCCAGGCACCCAAAAAGAATTTATTTTTGCGAGACCCCTGTCGAGATTGAAAAAGTAATACAGGGGGTCAACTTTTCGTTGAGGCAAAACGTCGACACCATCATTGAAAGAGGCGTACAAGCCAATTTCGATCGAGACCAAATTTTCCGAGTCGTCCAATGTGGCGGAAAACGACATTGGACCATATTTTCGTATTTTATAATATTTCCATATTTTGTAATAACTTTTATCGCTGTCAATTATTATGCACGATTGAGAAATCGAACCAAGGTTCCGTCGGAGATATCGCACTAACAACCCGAGTCAAAATTTAGACCCTCCTTTGAATGCTCGAGAACCTATTTCCTTTGTAACGCACAGACCGCCGCCCTCCTTTGACTCCCCTTGAACCTATATGGAGAAATTTGCACCGTTGGCGACCCTCCTTTAGCCCTACTGAACCTTCTATTCAACCTCCTGAGCCTCCTTTAGGCCTATGGGCTCGGCTTGCGTGAACCTACACAACCTCGTTCTGGCCTAAAGTCCTATCTGTACCCTACAGAACCTCCTTTGAATCCGAAGCAGAAGGAAAATGAAAGATTGGATCCAAAGGAGGTTCTGTAGGGTCAAGCTATATCTGAAAAATAAATTATATGTGTGAATTAAAAATATGATGTTTGATTATTTATTATAAGATTGATTTATTAATTCGAAACATATACATACATTGTCACAACTATAAATTATCTCGTGTAACTGAAAATATTTTTTAATTATAATTATCCCTTCTTTGGAATATCGGTGAACTGCGGATGGGAGAGAAGGGGGGGGAGCGGCGGGCAGCATATTGAAGTAGGCTTAAAGGAGGGTTAGTAGGGTCAGAAGAGGTTTAAAGGAGGGCTAGGAGGCTCTGCGAGCCACCGGTGAAAGGAGTCAAAGGAGAGTTAGTAGGGCGAAAGGAGGTTTAAAAGAGGGTCTGTAGGTTTGCGTAAGCATTAAATCAGGCTCACTAGGGTTTAAAGGAGGTTCAGATGAACCTACTAAACCTCCTTTGTGTGAAAAAGTCCAATTTCTGCCACTTTTGGAGGTTCAGTAGGTTCTGATATACATGTTTTTGAGATTTCCATTTGAACCTCTTGAATCTCCATTGAATGACAAATTGGGATCGAAAGGAGGTTTAAAGGAGGGTCTAAATTTCGACTCGGGCGTAATTTAGAGCACGAAAGTGGTAAAAAAATGTCAAAAAACGGCACTTGCATTATCGGTCGATTTCACGATTTGCAGACGTGTCCGCTGGCATCGTGCGACCACCTTTCTATTCCAATGATCAGCCAACATACTTGAATTACAGTGCTCTTGGATTTCACATCAGTCGACAATTCGCGCACGCTTTCGACAATAGTGGCAGACACTACGACCGGGACGGCAACATCATCGAGCAGGAGAATGAGAAGATCGACGAAGAGTATGAACATCTTTTGAATTGCAGTATTGCGAAGTATAGCGAATACATCAACAAAGACATTTACTCAGCTGTAAGTACTTTGCTGCCTCAATACTTGTCACATTTTTGCATTCCTTCGAACGTACTTTTTCGAACTTAATCCGATTGCACGTGAGGGACTCTGCTGGCTAGTTTTTTCGAATTCTTTTTCAACTCGTCTGCATGAGCTTGGGGGCTCGGAAAAACTGGTCGATTTTCAATATTTTGTTTTCTAGTGTCGATATTGAGACGACGAGGTCGGAGTTTGGCACAATTCATAACTAGTCTTGCCAAGTTCGTGTTGTTTTGTGCTGGAAAAATATTGATAAATACTGAAGTTATTATTACTCAATGAAAGTGCCATCGTTTCTGCATGGCCAATCGGTGCAGGTGCTTCTGGCACTAGGCTCAATTGAAATGAAAATTTAAAATAAAAAAAATCATACCTTCAGTATAATAATGAAACTTTCGTATGGACGGATACGTTTTTGATGGTTGGAAAATTACGAAAACGGCAAGTGGTGGTGAAAAAGTTCGATTTTCGACCAAAAAACAACTTTAATTATTTGCTCTCATCAAATGAATCAATACGTGCAAAAATCATCCAGGCATACGTTAGAAAATGTTACAATCCATGTGCAGTCCGAAATTGAAGGGAATCAGATGATTAGATTTTGGGATACAACTTTCGGAATACTATGCGACGAAATGGACCAAATCACGCGATGAACTTTTGATATGTTTATCAAAATCTTCGTTACAAATTACAGTTGAGATGATAAGTCAAAAAAATAAATGGTATTTTTTAATGTCAAGCCTATGCAGAACCCCTTAACGAATGATAGGCGTTTCGAAGCTGTCCCCGAAGAAGCCCTTTGCCCCGAGTCGCTTAATTAGGAATCGAAAAATGTTTGCTTGGCATTTGTCGCAGGCCAACGTTGTCACGATGCAGAACGAAAATTTTGCCGACATGGCAGGTCTCAAGATAGCGTATTCCACGTATGAGAAGTGGATCGCGAAGAACGGGGACGTACCAAACCTGCCCAACATTGGGAGAAACCCGAGGCAACTGTTCTGGATAAGCGCCGCACAAACGCTGTGCTCGAAGTACAACCCGGAAGCGGAGGACTTCAAAATGAAAACGGAAGCCTACCTTCCGGAGCGCTTCCGAGTCCTCGGAGCGATGTCGAATATGCCGGAATTTTCGAACGATTTCTCGTGCCCTGTGGGTGCAAAAATGAACCCTAACGAAAAATGCACCCTTTGGTAAATCATCGGAATGACTAAATCTGATCGACTAAATCCTTTTGTGGGGGGTCGCTAACAAAGACTTTATTGATAATAGGATCGTACGTTATTTTGGAAATTATTTTATCCTATCGTACTAAAGAATACTAGGAATAATAAAAAGATTGACTGTTTAATCTCGATGTTTCGTTCGCCACCTATCAATGAACAATTTTCGACTGATTCGAGTCTTTTTGTTTCCCGTACGATGCTGCTATATTTTCCCTTCGTTCGCCCATTTTTGTATACGCTGGAAAAAATGAAATAAATATGCGCCTAACAGCGTGAAATGTACTGGTTCTTCTCGTTATTATTTTTTTTCCCTATTTTTGAAGTTTTCTTCATTGCCGAAATATCGCAGTTTTCCGAGGAAAGACATGGAATCGTGAAGGCAATGTGTCCTGCACCGACCTGACATGATCCTTACAATCAGAAGCACGATTTCAACCTCGGCTATGTGTCTGAGAAAAATATTGTGATTGAGGACAGAAATATCGCGTAAAAGTAAACAAAAGTGAATTACAGAAATCATTCCAAAAGAAAACAGCTGGAACGAAAAATCGAACGTTTCATGTACTTGGATAGTTTTTTCTTTCAAGTACAAAAATATAAATATAAAATATAAATAAAATAATAAATAATAATATAAATAAAATAATAAAAATATAAATATACAAAAATATAAATATAAAATATGTATGAAAATCATATTGTGAAAAAAGTTTATTCGAACGTAGCAGCTTTGTTGCCATTATTTTGCAATTGACCATAAATTTCCAAACGATGTTTTATCGTCGGAAGCATTTCACAGATTTTTCGGTGTTTTCGGATTGTCCGTCCGACGTGAGGACTCGACGCGGCTAATAGATCAGAGCTTCCATATTTTCATATTCATCCAATTCGGGAGTACTAATGAGAGTGAATAAAAACGAGCTCATAACGTTTTTGTAATTGGAAAGTATCCTTTCTTTTATCCCTAGTTATGCCTAGTTATAAAAGCCGAAAAACAGCTCATGTGTGAGAGTTTTTTTTGAAAACCGTGATGATAAATTTCCACAAAAAGTAAGCATTTGAAAAACTATCATCCGAAGAACGCTCCGTCATTTTTCCTTCTGAATCTGGTTATCTAATATAAAAAAATCAAATATATTTCGTTAGTATATTACTCTATCCTATGGTTAATCGAAGAAATTTCGGAAATATCGAATTAAAAAAATATCGCGCATATTTAAAGTGAAAGACTTGATTTTTGCGAAAAAAAAACTGGCATTTTTCGTTCAACAAATCAAAAGTGTACATCGGAAAAAATCCTTCGATCAAATACTATATCGTTACATCTAGAAAAAAAAACACTCGAAATTTCAGGAATATCAATGCACTACTTGTGAGATCATTTTTTCACCGATTTCCGAAACGTAAGTACTTTGTAACAACGTAAGGACTTCTCGTTGGGATCCACTTGGATTCTGCACTGTTCCCCGATCAAGGCCATTCGAGAATTCTTGCCACGTTCGAGTAGAAAATATGCGAAAAGTCACGGGACACCTATGACAATTTCTGCACGGGAGCATGCAAAAAGTTTCAGCAGCGATTCAATGATCAACTATCAATATCCTAAATAAACCTAAACGACGTTCTACCTACACTCAGCTTCGAAAAATCCAAAAGCCTTTGAAATCACGTGACCGGAGGTTTTTATTAGAAAGCTAGTATCGTTCGAACTCAAAACCAATATCGTGCAAATAATGACTTATCATCAGCGCTATCACGAACTGTATTTTCAAAAGTTTTCAATTCCCGACTAAAAAAGGAATTTTTGAGCGCGCGAGCACTTTTTATTCAGATTAGTCCGTCGACCCAATTGATGATATATTGTCAGAAAAATGTCTTTGTTCTCGGTCACAATTTTCGCCGGAACAAAGGAAGGCCAAGTATCGCGAATTGAGAAATTTCGAAACAAAGCCAAGCATTATCAAACGTCGACGGTGCAAACTCGTGGAATTTCCTTCTCGCCTAAAGTATATTCGGCCATGAAAATGGAGAATAAATGAGATTTATCGCGCTGCACCACTTTTCGAGACGCGATCCGCCGTGCCCAATCTCATCGGGACACCTGCAAATCGAGAGAGGCAAGATTATAAGTACGCGGTAAGACGAGGACGAGCTCAGTCCAGCAGTAACGCGTCCTACGCCTGACTAAAAAAATTTACATCTCGTATTATAATATTATTTACGAACAATAGAGACGGTACGACCAAGAAAAGTGAAGAACGGTTGAAGCGAGCGTTTCTTACTCGCACCGGGTCTGACGCTCGATCGGCGTTTCGCGGGTGCACTGTGTATTATTTTAAAAACGAAGAAAACAAACAACGAGACGGTTCGGGTTTAATATTGCGAGCGTGATATCAGTAATGCAGGGCCCGACAATCGTCGAGTGAGTTTTTCCATTCGATAGTTACTTTACTCCCTTTGCAGAATTCAGTATTTTTCGCATTGTGGCGGTGTACCAAAAAATTCCTAAATTCTGTCTCAAATTCGTCAAATTCTGTCCTGAATTTGAAAGGATTTTGTTCATAGACATTTTGTTCATTTAGATTTATAGATATTTCGAGCTCATGCAGGCCCTTTGAAATCGGATTGATGTTTCCTTCAATAATTTTTTTATACGAGGCACCACGTGATCCCACTCAATTGTTGTAATATATTTCGATTTAAGAAAAACGCCATGGCGAAAGCGTCGTACAATCCTGGGCCGCGGGTTGGTGGTAATTGCGCTTTGTCTAATTGTTCTGTGCGTGGTCTTCGCAATTGGCATAGCGGTTATCGTATCGAAATCGGGCTCGAGGGATGCGCCGGACGCCGATGCAGGTTCGTACAAGGAAAACTCGTTGAATCTCTCGTCTCTCTTCAGCTTGTCATTGCTTTCGTAAATTTCACGCATGGAGTTCGGTTGGTTGAAAAATCGATACAATGGTTTTTAGGTAGAGCCAATTTCGAATTCAGGCCTCGAAAAGGATCAAACTTTTCGAAATATCTGTCAAGATTCAAAAACTAATCGAATCAGTCAACTTTGTGCGGAGGCAAAACGTCAACACTATCATTTATGAAAACCCAAAGGAGCCTGTTTCGATCGAGTTCCAATTAGCCAAGTCATACGTTATTATTCAAATATAAAGTTACAAAGTTTCCGTCCTTTGTGATCATTGTACCGTCGTCAATTATTATGCATCGTTGAGAAATCGAAAATTTTTAATGCTCTCCGGAGATTTTGCACCAACCGTTGCGTCGACAATGATCAATAATCTCAATTCATTGGATATTTATCGATCGAAACTAGCGAGGGAAAAATTTATTCGCTCACTGAAAACTTTTGCCTGTGACATCGGGACGGTTCTGGCCGAAATACATTCATTCGCCAACGAATCAACACGCGCGATCGTTTCTTACCATCAGCATGTCTTTTGTCCAATTCCATCGTCGGACTACCTGTCCATATCGGGCTCTGACTTTTGCTGCGTTGCCATTTAACGATTTACGACGTAAATGAATACTGTAGGTTCGTTTTCATAAAAGGAGAGAGAAAACAATCTTCACGTTTGTCCTGCGCATCTGCGAGAATGTTAAAAGCCAATAGACACGTATGCTTATGAAACAGAAATGCTGCCGTCCAAGCCGGAAGCCTTAGTGCGGGGAGATTTCTGGCGGAAGTTATGTAACAGGATAACCACCAAAATCGCTGCTGTATGGCCACATGCTATTGAAATATCAACGAAACGAACCGTAACGATCTCACCCGATAAAAAAGCACCAACAAATGGTGTTACACGGCCAGACACAATCACTAAGTATATGTGCCAAACGAATGAATGCCAGGCTATCGGTACGTTAGTAAAAAGAATTCCATGAAAAACATGGAAAGGGTTTTCCGTTTGGCTACTCCCGTGAGAGACAACAAAATGGAAAAAAATATTCATGCATATCATTTAATTTTTAGTCGCGAATCTCTTGGCCAACATGAATCGTACCGTCGAACCTTGTGATGATTTCTACGAATACGCGTGTGGTGGTTTCGTGGATCACGCCGTTATACCCGGAGGCAAATCAAGTGTCAGTACCTTTACCCAAGCTGAAGACAAATTGCGGAAGCAGCTTGATGACATTTTCGAGGCCTTTAGTGAACGCAACGAACGTAAATCCTTCAAACTAGCCAAAACTCTCTACAAGTCTTGCAAATACTCAGGTAAGTAAAAAAGCTTGCGGTTTTTTAATAATAATAATCATCATTGTTGATTAAAACGTATTTCTGTACCAATACTCCTTCATAATCATTTTTTTTAGCCAGTAATCGAAACAAAAAACAAAAAGGCAACATCATTCGCAATGTTTTGTTATCCTAGGAAAACGTATGCGTTCGGATTAGACAGAAATTACATACGAGCTTGATTTTCGAATTTTAATGGTTCGGAACCACAATCCCGACAAGTTTTTGTACCGTTTCAAGTTGTTTCGTTTGGGGAGAAAAATAGAAACATATAGTATTCTATCAATCGATAAAATATTCCTATAGGCAGAAACAGCTTCGAGGCAATGAAAAACCGTTTGTCAGGTTTGCTGAGCTTCTGGAAAATGTTGTCTGATTCATCGGACCAACCTATTGCCGACCGGAAAACATTGCTTTATGTTTTGTACAATCTGGGCTACTCTGCCAACTATCTTTTCGAATTTGACGTCGATGCGGATATAGAAAACAGCAGCGCACATGCAATTTACGTACGTACGCGTTTCACTCAACTCAAGTCAATGAACGCAACAAAGCAAATGATGGATAATTTTTATAGATTACTTTTTACTGTTGATTGGTAGCTTGATAAAGCAGTCCTGGGACATCCACTTTCATATTTGGTGGACGAGAATCACCCAATATACGATTACTATCGACAATACATCTCGGACGTGGCGGGAACTTTGGATATCCGTGAAAACTATAGACTATTCAGCACGGCACGCGAGTTCCAAATCAGCCTGGCGAACGTACGTACGTCTAAATCAACATAATGTCTTTCCTTTAACTATACTATTCGAGACTCCATTTCGGACTAAATTTCTCGATTACAAAATGACTTTGATGAAATCACACCTGATTTCGAATGTGACAAAACTGTTGATACAGCCTTGCAGATGGCAGGTAAACATTTTACACGATCGATTCAACATTTTTTTTGCAATTCGACAGAGATTATTGTCAATAGAGCAGAATCCCGAAATAACGGGCTACCAAAGGATGACACTAAAGGCATTTGCGCAATGGTATCCAGGCCTATCATGGATGCAGGAATATTTCAAAAGGATGTTACCGGTCACGATCGACGGGGATGAGGTCGTCGTCATCGTTAAATCGATTGACTATTTCACAGAATTGTCACAACTTTTGAATAGTTGTGGGAACGAACAGCTGGCCAGTTACATTGCCTATCGAGCACTAATAGATTCCGAAACTTACATGCGCAATTCACGTGTGCTCAGCGAAGAAACATTGAGGATGAAACGAGACCTATACGAATTTTTCCCTGAACAATCAAGAGAGCAAGAATGCGTGGACGTTGTTCTCAATAAATTTCCCCTCACCGTCAGTGCTATGTACGCGGAAAAATTCTATGACGCTAGCACCACAAATGGAATCAACGAATTCTTGGAAGATTACACCAAAGCGCTTGCAGAGACGTTGAAACGGGTATGTCAAATTTTTCGCGAATTTTCGCCTTCAATTCCCTCGCATTCCAGTAGTTGTCGAAAACAAGCACATGGTGGACTCCAACTGAAGGTCCTTGAAATGTTACTCTTGCACACGATGCAATTCGTCCAAAATTGGATCGCCAATGATACCTACGAACGAATCGCAACGATTTCGTTTCTGTCTTCAATTATCCCACGCTAACGCTTACTCGATACATGCGAATAAACAATAATTGATTTTCAATCAATCCCTGTTATGCAGAATGAGTACGGTGTACCCTTATTTTTGTTTTGTTTTTATTTGTTTAATGACACCACAGCCCAGCCCGAATAGCACCGCAATAAAGCAGGCGTTCGAGAAACGTGCAAACGCCAGCGTAGTGTTCCATCCGACGAAAAGAAATATGGAAAAGCTCGAGGATTTATACAAAGATTTTACATTCTCTGAGGACAATTATTTTGACAATAATTTGGCGGTTGTGCAATTCACTAGAAACTTCACATTCGCAAAGTTACGACGATCCACGCTAGACTTTGATTGGGCTCCATCGACGACGTCGATTTTCAAGCAAGCCCGTTATTTGCATACGAAAAATAGCTTAGGTGAGACTAGTGATAATTCATATCGATGAAGCCCTGGCAAAAGAAATGGCGATTGAATTAACGGCAGTACTTAACATCGCACAGACGTCTCTGCCCTCATCATGCATCCACCTCACTTTTCCATCGATCAACCGGCATTTTTGAATTATGGTGGAATTGGATTTCTCATGAGTCGACAATTTGCAAGCGCTTTCGATGGTAGCAGCAGACAATACGATCAGTATGGCCGGGTCGTGAAGGACTCGGATCCAAAAAGCGATGAAGAATATCGCAAACTTGCGTCGTGCATCGACCGGGCATATGTGGAGCAAATCGGGCCAACTGTATACAAGCCAGATGGATACCAGACAGAGCTAATCCCACTAACCGAGGACCGAATAGTGAGTACCTTTCTGCCCCAATACTAGTGTCATATTTGCCTTCTTTCGAACATGCTTTATCGATCTTACTCCGAATACACGTGGAGGTTCACGTGGTCAGTTTTTTCGAACGCTTATTCATCGGCTCTGCATAAGCTTGAGGTCGAAAAAAAAACCGGTCGACTTTCCAAGTTTTTTTTCCGTTGGGAATACTGAATTACGAGGTCGGCATTTCACACGCCATTGATACATTGTTGTGACAAGATTTATTTTTTAATTGGAAAATATTGATAACACCAACAAACACCGGTGGGCGGTCGCCGGAGATGATTCTGGCAACTAGGGTCATCTGAAATAGAAAATAATGCAAAAACATACTTTTAGTGTAAGAATAAAACTCTCGCATGACCGGTTGCGTTTTTGCAGTGTTAGAAATTACGAAAATGACATGCTGTAGGAAACAAAAAACGTACGTTATTGACGAGAAAAGTAATTTCAACCATTTGGTGTTAACAAATGGACAAGCGTATGAAAAAATTATCCGGTCATACGATGATTCGCTCTCCGCGTTCGAAGTGAATCGGACGGATGGATGTCGAGATCCGAATTGCAGTGTTTCATACAACATAGTTTCGAGAAGAAGTTCGAAAGGAAAAACGCAAAAGCCGAAGCGCTTTTGTGATCCTTCGCGAAAATCGACTCAACTTGGTCAGTTTGGGAACCTGTTGCGAATTCTTATTTGCAAATAAGCAGGTTATGCCTAGTTACAACAGTCGGAAACAGCTAATTTTTGGGATTTAAAAAAATAGAAAATCGTGATGTTAAGCTTCTACGAAAAGTAGGTATTTGAAAAAGTACCATCTGAAGAATACTCTATAATTTTTTTGTGTCAAAATATTTCATTCTTATCGATTTGCCGTCGATGTCCGGGAAGCACCTTTCGATAAACGTCATTTGTCATGAGCAATGCCCATCTGAAGCAGTTTATATAATATTAAAAAATCAAACAGGTTACGATAGTATATGAGTTTATCATATGATTAATCGAAGAAATTTCTGAAAAATCAAATTTAATAAAAATGTCGTGTGTTCAAAGTGAAAGTCGTGACTTTTGCGAAAAAAAATGGACATTTTTTCTTCATCAAATGGAAAGTACACACCGGAAAAAAATCCTTCGATCAAATACCATATTTTTACATCTAGAAAAAGCCCTAAAAATTTCAGAAAGATCGACGCAGTACTTTTTTTTACATATTTTGCATACCGTATCAGAAAGCATAGGTACTTTCGAGAAAAAAAGAGTTCAAAGTTTTGCACGACGCTTTAAGCCTCGAATCCCGACGGGTGTCTATGTAACAGCCTATAAATCTGTCAGCTTTCATCCAATCACCTTGAAGTTTTCAGGAAACATTTTTAAGATAATATACTGTCAATATATATTGGTTTTGAAAAAAGTGATTTTTCGACTTTTGCAACTTGGCGTAACCTCGTAATGGTAAGGGCTATAGAACAGTGCGATGAAAAAATCGTATTTTTCGCATTTTAAGTTTATGCAGACCCCCCCCCCCCCCCCCGCGAACGTGGGCGTATTGCCACTAGGCCCCAAGATAGCCCCCCCCCTCAATGTGTTTGTAGTCGTCCGATTGCGTGTTCAATTATGTTTGTTTAGTACAAAAAAAGACCGAACCCTTCCTTCGTGATGGATGAACTAGTCGCTGACTTGGCCGGTCTCAAGATAGCGCATTCCACATATGAAATGTGGATCGCGAAGAACAAGGACGCACCAATGTTACCCTCCACTAACCTAACGTCGAAGCAGCTATTCTGGATAAGCGCCGCACAAACGCGTTGCACGAGACCACCCCCCGAATACATGCGAACGGAATTTCCCGAATGGTTGAAGGTCGTCGGAATGATGTCAAGTACGAAAGAATGGTTGACTGATTTCGGTTGCGTCCGAAGTCAGTTATGTCCCGTGCGGAGAAATGTAACTTATGGTAAATGATCGCAATGGAATGATTCAATTCGAACTGACTTTGTTCGCGAATGATCGCGAGCGGGCAGGAGTGTCACGGTCGCGAAGAGAGGAGTCGTAAAAATGTCGAACGAGGTCCAGCACGAGGTGCGTCTGCTTCCCTCGAATTATAAACGATTACAAATAAATGCAGTCCACTTTTGATAAAGGAGGAGATACCTTTAGACGCCCGAGTCGAAATTTAGACCCTCCTTTGAACCTCCTTTCGATCCCAATTTGTCATTCGATGGAGGTTCAAGAGGTTTAAATGGAAATCTCAAAAACATGTATATCAGAACCTACTGAACCTCCAAAAGTGGCAGGAATTGGACTTTTTCACTCAAAGGAGGTTTAGTAGGTTCATCTGAACCTCCTTTAAGCCCTAGTGAGCCTGATTTAATGCTTACGCAAACCTACAGACCCTCTCTTAAACCTCCTTTCGCCCTACTAACTCTCCTTTGACTCCTTTCACCGGTGGCTCGCAGAGCCATAGGCCTAAAGGAGGCTCAGGAGGTTGAATAGAAGGTTCAGTAGGGCTAAAGGAGGGTCGCCAACGGTGCAAATTTCTCCATATAGGTTCAAGGGGAGTCAAAGGAGGGCGGCGGTCTGTGCGTCACAAAGGATATAGGTTCTCGAGCATTCAAAGGAGGGTCTAAATTTCGACTCGGGCGAGGAAAGAATTGCTGATTTTCGTGAGTTTTATTTTTAAAGGAAAGATTTCTTCACCTTTTGATAGTTACGGTATGTGTTTTTTTTTTAATTGATCTTTGGAAATGGAAGAGGTACGGCACGGTCTTCTAAACGGGTTGTGGCGGATGTTTTCAGACGGCGTGACACAGAGTCGGCGGGAGTAATTTGACAAATGACCAACCAAGATTTTTCTTTCATTGACACCCTTACACAGAATGTGGACCAATGAAAAGTGAGAAATGTTGGAAATCGATTAAATGCCTACGCTTTCAAACGAAAAGATTGAATTTTCCACAAAAATAGCTACATTTTGCGATGAAGAATTTTTTTTTATTTTCAAAACCATTTCGGGTCATGTTTTAGGCAATAAGGCTAAAAAGATTTAAACCAAATTTCATTAGAATCGATCGATTAGTTTTTGAGTCATACGTCACGCCAGTTTGGAAAATGCAGTTTAGAAGACCGCGCTATACCTCCGTCGTTTTAATAGATTAATTAAAAAAATAAAAGGTGACGAAATCCTTCCTTTAAAAAAAAATCATGAACCTCCGTGAGTTTTTCGCCGCCTAAAACGGCCCCCCCTTAAAAAAAGTTGCGAGATAACGAGCAACGGCTGTCAGTTCGAAAAAAAATCGATTCGAAAGATTTATTGCAAGAAATGGTACAGTAGGTTAGTTTGGAAATGATTTATTTCGTTGCACTAACAAATGCTCGGAAAAATAAAATATTCTAATGTTTCATCTCGATATTCGGTCAGCCACCTGTGTATGGCGACAAATTTCTTTACTTATAACCATCGTTCGCGATGCTACAGTTTGTCAAATGTTGCAAAATATGAAATAAATATGCGCTAAAGAGTACTACTGGCTCCCCTTGTTATTTTATTTTCCTATTTGTGGAGTTTAGTTCATTCAGAGGAAAAATATCGCGTGAAACCGAACCAAATGGAACAACACAAATCATATCAAAGATAAAAGTGTAAGTACTAGGTACTTTTTTCAAATACCGATATTTCATAAAGAATATGTTGTGGGAAAAGTTTCAAAACCATAAACATGGAATTTGGAACAACTTATGAACATGAGAGCTGGCAACATTTTGCTTAAGGCGTCTTCTTACTCTAAACGCTAAAAATGACTGTTTTCATGATTTTTTAAATAAGGTTTATATTATAGATATTGATATCAAAGTTGTTACACTTCATAAATACACGTTCGAAATACATAAAAAAATGTTTTTATTTATTTAAGTCACTATTTATAAACGAAATTGGTAGTAAAAAAAATGTCCTAAAAAATTGTAGGTCTGCGCTGTTGATGAAATCTCGGAGATGGATCGTCTGAAATAAAAAAAATTAAACGGCTTTAGATTCAGTATGTTAATGGATATAGCGTATATCATACGATTTTTTATATATGCGAAAATAACAAAATGGCGGAAATTTTTCGAAAAAAACGTGTTTTTTCACCGTTTTGGCGAAAAAATACTAAATATCAAATTTGAAAAATCCTTGATATGCGCTAAACACACATAAGTAGATGAGAGTGCATCACTGGATGCACCATCTAAACTACTCTATATTGCTACTCGCCATTGTTCTGCAATCTTGTTTCTTTTGTGTTTCCAACCAATATCAAAACTATTCATTGTTATATTTGTGTGACAGATTATAGTTTTAATGATAATAATAATGATAAAGAAATTTATAAAAATTATTAAAAAATATGCGCTAGAGCTATAGTTGTAAAGAATATGTGATTAAAATTTTATAAGGTTCGGTTCAGTAGTTCGGAAGATTTTATCAACAAGCCGTCGACATACGTTGCTTCGAGAAAAACGTATTGAAAGTTTGAACGTGAGTAGATGAAGGTGCTCAGGTAGTAGAGGTCACACAAAATTTTTTTTCAAGCCTCTCATTTTTTTCAGCTACTGCTAGTTTCCGAGATATATTCATTCGGAAAAAAACGGCATTTTCTAAAATATCGAATTAAAAAATTTTAAAACAATTCACATAGAATGCCTTTTAGTAGTACCTTGATACATTATGGGGCAGATCTGAGATGGTCGTAAAAAAGTGGCTGAATTGACGGAGATCCCTCATAGGTGAAAATAAATGCATAACTTATTTTCCGAAGCACCTTCGAACGCTGCGAAACTCACTAAACAGCCCAGACGGTTGAAATAACGATTTGGAGTCGTTCAGTACAGTCCTTATACAACAATTATACAACAATCTAACAACTGAAGACCTACCATCGAAATGCCTCGATGGGAATATGCAGAATTCAAATGAGAGCTTCAATTCCTAGGGATAAATTGATTATCGACATATAGCTACCAACTGTAATGCTTAAGGATGTTGAGTCCCAAATCGCAAATGATGATAAAATTCTGAAAATTTGGTATGTTTTTGTATGAAGTATTTCAGAGGTCGTGTAAAAATTTCACGACAATTAGGAAGCTCGTTATTGAACAATTAACATTCACAAATTAAATGTTGTTTTATGGAAACTGATGTAACTTTGCAATAAGTTTTTTTTTTTGACGTCTCAATTTTATAATATCTACAATATACTGAAAGCAACGGAAACAAAACGAAGTTTATTGATAAATTTTTTTTAATTCTTTTAAAAATTGTTCTTAACAAAAGGTTAATTTTTTAATAACGAGCTTCCTAATCGTCGTGCAATTTTAACACGACCCCTTAAATACTTCATACAAAAACATACCAAATTTTCAGAATTTTCTTATCATTTTTTATTTCAACCCTTAAGGAGGTTGAAGTAATGATGATAGAATTCTGAAAATTTGGTATGTTTTTACATGAAGTATTCAGGAGGTCGTGTAAAATTTTTATTACGATTAAGAAGCTATTTATTGAACAATTAACATTAACATGTGTCATAGGGACTCAACATCCTTAATGAGGGTTTCATGGGACTTCTTGAAGTCATGACTGTCTCAAGCTACGATGGTTAGAATTGTCGGCATAAAATAGACTAATGCGCATGAGCGACGCGAAACGTTCGTCGTCGAGATCGAGAAAAGACGCTCGAAAGGACCTCACTTCAGCCCGAAAAGAGAAAGAAGAGCATCACTTGAATCTGGAAGAGATGCTTCCCATATTTACTTAGTATACCCATATTTAAAACTATTTCATGCAGAAAAACTATTTTGAAACTATCAACACGTTTCTCTTGAAACCACGTTTATGAAATCGGGAGGAAGCATAATTGACGCAGTTTCAATCAGATTAACTTGAAATTTTTATTGTCAAATCTTAGGTACAGTCTCGAAAAAAGTACACATGATTTTTACGATTGATCAACAATTCTTGCTTTGATAACAAATTAAGGCCGATTTTTTAGAGAATTTTTTTTTCAAAATGATGCTATTTTGCGAAAAAAAAACACAATTTCCAATAATCTTGTGTACTTCTATAGTTTAAGTTTTTCTGGTACACGCGCCCGTGCGTTTTACGTGTAGCATGCAAATTAGTTTCAGCAGCGATCCAGTGATGAAGTATCAATATTCCAAACGAACATAAACGAACTTCTATCTCGGCTCAGCTTCGAAATGTCCAAAAGCCTTTGAAATCAAGTGACCAGAGGTATTCGTTAGCAACCGAGTATCGTTCGACCTCAATACCAATATCGTAATTTTCGAGCGCGAGGACACATTTTATTCGGATTAGTTCGTCGCCCCAATTGATAATATTTTGTCAGAAAAATGTTTGTTCGTCGGTCACGATTTACGTCGGTACAAAGTACACACTCAGATTCGTGCTGACGTACTCGCAAAGGCAGAACTCGGCTGTGGCTTTTGCTGAGTTAGCATTAAACATTTCACAACGTAAATGTGTGCCGTAGATTTAATTTTATGAACGAAACGAAAAAACGAAAATGTGAAGATACGTTATATCGAAAATTATTTTATCCTATAGCACTGAATCGATGAACAATTTTCGATTGATTCGAGAATTATTGCTCCCTGTACAACACTGCTGTATTTTCCGATTTTTCGGGTCGCTACCATTGTTTTATTGGCTGGAAAAAAATGAAATAAATATGCGCCCGACAGCTTGGAAACCACTGATTGCTCTCGATATTATTTTATTTTCCGATTTTTGAAGTTTGCTTCATTGCCGAAATATCGCAGTTTTTCGAGGAAAGACATGGAATCGCGAAAGCGATGTGTCTCGCACTGACCTGACATGATCCTTACAATCAGAAGCACGATTTCGAACTCGGCTTTGTGTCTGACAAAAATATTGGGATTGAGGAAAGAATAATCGCGTAAAAATAAACAAATGGGAATCACAGGAATCATTTCAAAAGAAAACAGCTACAACGAAAAATTGAACATTTCATGTACTTGGATATTTTTTTTTTTTTTAAAGAACAAACATAATGTAAAGACTTCTAAAAAAGTTGAATATTTTACTTCTAACAAGCAACAGCTTCCTCCAAAGACCAAAGAGTGAAATAACTATTTTTATTTTTCATTTTGCTCTTGAAGAAACTTTGGCAAAGTTTCCTACCCCACTGAGATTGCAGATACAATTTTTTTAGTGCCTTAACTACGCGCAGATTAAATTGACTAACGAATAAATAATTCAGCTTCCATACGGAAAACAAAAATGAAAGCTGTATTGAACTATTTTTGTTCCAATTCGCTATTTCTCAATACCCGAGGCAAAGGCAAAGTTTAATGTTCGAAACAGGAGATGTTTTTACAATCGACATCAAATAGAGAGATTCATGTGGCTGACTCGTGGGTACACATGATGTAAATTGAAATGAAGGAAATTGCGGCGAGCAATGTCCTTCTGAAACGAGTTATCTAACATAAAAAAATGAAATAAATTTCGTTAATATATTAGTCGATCTTATGATCAATCGAAGGAATTTCCGAATTGTTAAATTAAAAAAATATGACGTGTGTTTAAACTGAGGCATTTGATGTTTCCAAAAAAAAAACAAACTTATATTTTTCGTCCATCAAATCGAAATTATACATCGGAAAAAATTCTTCGATCAAATACCATATCGTTGGAACTAAAAAAAGCTCTAGCAATTTCAGGAGAATCGATGCACTAGTTTTGAAAATAGTCTGCTCTTGCTCGCAGATTTCGCAAATGTACTTTTGAGAAACAAACTGAGAAATTGTCAAGTAAAAAAAATTGAGAAATTGACCGGCAACATTTGCAGGATAAAATGGTGTGGAAGTATATTAGTTTCGAAAAAAGTCATCGTTCGACTTTTACAACTAGGCATAACCCATTAATGCGTCGATTTTGTCTTTACTTATTCAGCCTCAATTCCCAATAACTTCGTTTGCATTTTCGGAATGCACGCCCATGTACGTTTCGCCGGTATGTTGAAACATAAGCAGCACGCTTCGTCAGCGTGCGTGCTGATATTATACCAAAGTGCAGTAAATAAACAACAAACGATAATTGCAGCCGATTGTCAGTGGTGTGATTCGAAACGATTTTTGAGGTACACTTTTTGAAGCCTTCCATGCGTCTTTAACATCCAGTTATTTTAAATGTCTAGATATTTTGTTTAAAAAATTCAACGTTGAGAATGCTTGATGAGAACCGTCAAGAATCGTATCGGATTCTGTTCGATAATGTGGCAATCCTTTGGGATTCGGATCGGATTCGCTCGGTGGATTCCAATGGGGAATGCCGATTAGAATCCAATGTACGAGCGTGACGTTTTAGCATAGGGATCCAATGCGATGATCCGCTCGATCCCTATCAGGAAGTAGGGAAAGGTTCGACGATCCAATAGGATACCTACGACAATTTTTGCACGGGAGCATGAAAAAATTTTCAGCAGCGTTTCAATGATGAAGTCTCAACATCCTAAACGAACCTAAACGGGGTTCTATCTACGCTCAACTCTGAAATATCCAAAAGCCTTTGAAATCAAGTGACCAGAGTTTTTTCATTAGCGAGCGAGTATCTTACGACCTCAATACCAATATCGTGCAGATAATTACTTATCATCAGGGCTATCACGAACTGTATTTTCAAAAGCTTTCAATTCGTGACTGACAAACGGATTTTCGAGCGCGTGGACACTCTTTGTTCGGATTAGTCCGTCGCCCCAATTGATAATATTTTGTTGGAAAAATGTCTCTGTTCTCGGTCACGATTTTCGTCGGAACGAATTACACACTCTGATTCGTGCAGATTTACTGACACCTGCAAAGGCAGAATACGGCCAAGTATCGCGAGTTGAGAAATTTGAGAATTTGAGAAACAAAGCAAAACTTTATCGAACGGCGATGGTGAAAACTCGAGGAATTTTATTTTTACGGGGCATGATTACGGGCATGATAACAGAGATGCAGCGCCAGACAATCGTCGAGTGAGTTTTTTCATTTTTCCTTTCCTCCCTCTGCAGGATTGAATCTTTTTTTCATCGTGGCGATGTCCCGAGTCGAAATTTAGACCCTCCTTTAAACCCCCTTTCGATCCCAATTTGTCATTCAATGGAGGTTCAAGAGGTTCAAATGGAAATCTCAAAAACATGTATATCAGAACCTACTGAACCTCCAAAAGTGGCAGAAATTGGACTTTTTCACTCAAAGGAGGTTTAGTAGGTTCATCTGAACCTCCTTTAAACCCTAGTGAGCCTGATTTAATGCTTACGCAAACCTACAGACCCTCTTTTAAACCTCCTTTCGCCCTACTAACTCTCCTTTGACTCCTTTCACCGGTGGCTCGCAGAGCCATAGGCCTAAAGGAGGCTCAGGAGGTTGAATAGAAGGTTCAGTAGGGCTAAAGGAGGGTCGCCAACGGTGCAAATTTCTCCATATAGATTCAAGGGGAGTCAAAGGAGGGCGGCGGTCTGTGCTTTACAAAGGAAATAGGTTCTCGAGCATTCAAAGGAGGGTCTAAATTTCGACTCGGGGTACCAAAAAATTCTTCGATTCTGTCTTATATTCGTCAAATCCTGTGCTAAATTGAATTATATTTTGTTTATTCAAATTTATATAAACGTCGAACTTATGCAGACCCCTTGAAATCTAATTAATGTGTTCGTTAATGAACATTTTTATACGAGCCACCAGATGATGGAAGCCTCGTACAGGCCGCGGATTGATGGCGATTGCGCTTTGTCTAATACTACTGTGCGTGGCCCTCGCAATTGGCATATTGGTGACTGTAAAGAAACCCGGCTCGAGCGATGCCTCGGACTCCGACAGAGTTTGGTAGAAGGAAAATTCGTAGAATCTTTCGTCGCCCTGCGGCTTGTCATTGCTTTCGCAAATTTCGCCCGTGTAGTTAATATCCTGTCGGTAGGACTCGTTTAACTTATGACTCGGAACCTGAACAAACTTTGGTGTCAAAACTAGTGTGATCGATTGTTCAAAAAATCGATACTATCGATTTTGAGGTAGGGCCAATTTCGAATACAAAAACCCAAAAATGTTCTAATTTTCGAGACACCTGTCGAGACTCAAAAACGCATCCGGTCGGTCAACTTTGTGCGGCGGCAAAACGCCAATACCATTATTTGAAAACGCGTACAAGCCGACTTCGATCATTCGAAAAATGTTCGTGTTTTGAGATCATTTTTATCTTCGTCAATTATTTATTATGCGTCGTTGAGGAATCGAAAAGGTTCAATGGTATGTCGGAGATATCGCACTAACCGTTGCGTTGACAGCGATCGATAACCTAAATTAATTGGGTACTTGTCGATCGGAACGGCAGAGGAAAAAATCCGTTTAGCCCAATGACAAATTTTGCCTGTGAGTTCGGCGGCTCTGGCCGAAAGACATTCATCCACAAATTAAGCCCAGATGTACATTTAGACGGGAGAAAATTGAGCAATATTGAGGAATTTTTCAAACTAAGACATGATTATTCTATATTTATCAAACTGTAGGTATACTTTAGTGGCATATTTAAGGATGTTGAATCCCTATGAAACATGTTAATGTTAATTGTTCAATTAATAACTTCTTAATCGTCATAAAATTTTTACACGACCTCCTGAATACTTCATGTGAAAACATACCAAATTTTCAGAATTCTATCATCATTACTTTAACCGCCTTAGGAGTTGAAATAAAAAATGATAAGAAAATTCGGAAAATTTGGTATGTTTTCGTATGAAGTATTTAAGAGGTCTTGTTAAAATTTCACGATGATTAGGAAGCTCGTTATGAAAAAATTAACATTTTGTTAAGAACAATTTTTAAAAGAAATTAAAAAAAAATTTATCAATAAACTTCGTTTTGTTTCCTTTGCTTTCAGTATATTGTAGATATTACAAAATTGAGAGGTCAAAAAAAAAACTTATTGCAAAGTTACATCAGTTTCCATAAAACAACATTTAATTTGTGAATGTTAATTGTTCAATAACGAGCTATACAAAAACGTATCAAATTTTCAGAATTTTATTATCATTTGCGATTTGGGACTCAAGATCCTTAAGGATACAAAACAATTTCTTTCATTTATTTATCATCAAAATGACGGAGCTGTGGCAGAGCGTTACAGCAAGCATGCAGTCTAGCTTCCCGTGGACGGATTTGCAAACAAAAGTCAAACCTTTTTCAGTTAGAACATGTACTATTTCCATCTAAAAATAATTCAAATGTAGAAAATGCAATGTCTGGAAAATGGAGCGCATTTACAAAAAAAATCAACATTCCACGCAAAATTCCAGTAAGATTTGGATTAATAAACAAATTTTTTTTCTAATTTTTCCAAAACAATTTTCGTCGTATATAAGGTATTAATATTATTTATATTTCTACCAAGTTTCAACTCACTTACTTGTAATCGGAATTTGTACTAAATTGCACTAGGTATTTATGGTAACCAATTACTTGAGTAATCTGTTACAAAGTAATCAAATAATCAATTACAGTAGCAATTGCAATGCTTTTATCGTTGTAAATGTATATCTCGCCTCAATTATAAGGCCGGAGCCTGACTCAGAAGGTCCAAAAAAGCGATAATTCGGGGATTTTTTTAAACGGGCAAAAAAACAAATGAGCCCAGTGAACATTGAGGTATCTTTTCATGTACATATGAAATGTATGAAAAAAAATTCAACATGAAACAATAAATGACTGCAAATTTATCGGCCTATTCCATGTGCGTCTTGCCACTCCAGTCCCCAATCGACGAGAAAGATGCAGCTCGCAATTATTGATTGAAACAAAAGAACGAATAAAATTTTCTATTACCATATATTTTTCTTCTGCGTGGATTAAGAAAAAGCTGAAAATATCGTGAAATTATAACTTTTCGCAGGTTTGAAAAGAAATGTGTTTTAAAAAACACATCAACGTGCTACAAAGATTATTTGAAATAACTTTTTCAACGACTTTTTAGTTCACTTTGCAGCAATTTTCATACCGAGGAAAATAAACTTTGATTCGATGCAATAGGTTGGTCAGTTTTTGCTATCAAACCCGCCAATTTGGAAAAATCGCGAAAACGAAAACTGGAGAAAGCACGCTTCAAAGTTTTCAATAGGGAGCTCTGGTCAATATTAGGAAACGCTGCTATTGGTCTTGTATCTTTGAAAATATTTACAATAGGCCTCTGTAACTTTGTAAATATATTTTTGGATAGTCTATCTATCGATTTAAGGAATTAAAAAAAAAAACGTTTTTTCGAAACTTCCAATTCAGGTTCCGGCCTTAAGCTCCTCACGAATATTCATACATTTCCAGTTCCACGGTAAGTTCGACGGAGTGTCTTCCCGTCCGGTTATCAGACGAATGAGCGTATATTATTCGTCCGGATAGCGGCTCAGTTCACGCCGTATTTCCAGTAGGCGTACATATTATTGTGATTCGTGTAAGCTAGTATCCGGACGAATAACATATATATAATTGTCCGAATAGATTGTGTCAAATTGTTAAACAAACTATCCGGAAGAATAATTTACACGTAGTCATCCGAAGAAAATCTTTATAATTTTGTTTGGGTTTGGGTTGGCAGGTTGTGGTTGAGTTGGTCAGCTGTGTTTTGGTTGGTTGGTTTCGTTTGGGTGGTTTTTTGTATTGTTTGGGTTGATTTTTTTGGGTTTGCCTTGTTTGGGTGTGCTTGTTTGGCTTGGGCTGGTTGGTTTTGTTAGGGTTTGGGTTTTTTGGGTTTGGGTCTGTTTTTTGGGGTGGTTTGTGTGCGTTTGTCATTTTGGGTTTGTATGTTTCGTTTTGAATTGATTTGTTTGGGTTTGTGTGTTTGGGTTTGTATGGGATTGTTTGTTTGGGGCGTTGTACAGCGTGAACCGCGTGAAATTAGCCGCTGTCCGGACGAATAACATACGCTTATTCGTGCGACAACCGGTCGGCTAGCCTCTGCGTAAGTTCGATCGTTTCTTACCATCGCATGCTCATTGTCCGATTTCCTATTCGGCCCAGTTGTCTATATCGTGCTGTGACTTTCGCCGCGTCATCATTAAACATGTTACAACGTGAATGTGTATCGTAGATTCACAATCAATAAATAATCTTGTAAAGTTTGTGGTATTTTTTTTATCAAAAAATATTGATAATCAATAACGCGATTATTTTTTAAAGAAAGTGTCGCCGGTGCTGCGTGACCAATCGATGTAGGTGTTTCTGACAACGGGGTCATCTGAAAGAAAATTGCAAATTCTTAACGAATGTATAAACAAGTGAAAAAATCATCCGGTCATACGATAGAAAATGTTATAAATTGTGCTCTGTCCGAATTTGACGTAAATCGCATGATTCCATTTTGAGATACGACTCGCCGAATACGATACCGATAACTCGGTTCGTATTTGGAATTTTTCGAAAACCTTGATTACACATTAAAGTTAAGACAATTAAGCAATTAAAACAATTGTACGTTTGAAGTTTCAAGCTTATGCAGGGCCCTTAACGACCGATAGGAGTATCGTCACCTCGCCCCAACAAACCTATTCCACTTGTTCCCAGCAGTTTGATTCCGGATCTAAAACGTTTGCCTGGCATTTTGCGCAGGTGAACGCTGTCACCATGCAGAATTAAATTTTTGCTGACATGGCCGGTCTCAAATTAGCGCATTCAGTTTCCTATTTTCGGAGCTTACTTCATCAACGTAATATCCCAGTCGTTCGAGGCAGAACTTAAAAATCTTGTACATATTAGGTCGTTGCATATGAAACCGCCCGCTGTCAGTAGATGCCGTTAGGTGGACTATTTTTTCCAATCAAACGTTGGCAATACAGCTGATGATCAATCCATAGAGTCCCGCTGAAACGCCATGGGTTACTGTTGTGCGGAGCGTTGATGTCTGTTTTGATTGTCTTCACTATGGTAAGTTATCTTCCCAATAAGTCACTATTGGGGCATGCTGCACTCCATCATTTCCTGGCAACGAAATCGGCCCCGAAGAGGCACCACTTGCTAGAGTAGGTGTATGCCGAAAATGCTCCATCGAGTGCAATGTGCAAAGACTGCTTTCGCCACTCCCAAAGTCGTCGTTTCTCTATGGACAACAAGGAACGCGGAAAGACAAGTCAAAAGAAGTCCGTCGTGTATTGCGAGCTGCTGAAAGCTGCGGAAAGTGTCACTGGGGATCGTTATCGACTGCAACTGATGCTTTTGAAGCTAGCTATGCACGAGAAGAGGCCGAAATGGGAGAATCGCCATAACAAGTTGATGTCGCATCATGACAACGACAGCCAGCATCTCAAGTTACCGTTTGATTTAAATTTAAACTAAATTTAAGCAAAATGAAATTTAAAATTGAAAAAAAAGCACTTTTTAACACAGGGACATGCCTACGCTGATCGCTCAATGGCAGTTTTACGCACGAAATCGTGTGACAAAATATTTAACCCTTCGAGCTTACACCCACGGCCTGTAACTTAGTGGTCACATGGGGTCCGCGTGACCCCAGTCATGTTTAAACAATCGCCACGTTGATTCTATTGCTCCGAATGGCTTATAAAAATTCTTTTTCTTGGTTTGAACCTTCTAGAATGTGGTATTCTCAGTATAATATTGTAACGAACATCTAAAATAGCGGAAAAAATCAGAAAGCGATCAATGCGTGAAAAAAGTCAGTTTTTACTTAAAAAATCATAACACGTGCAATTTTCAATTGAAAAAAAAAATTGGGGTGATACTACTGACATATGGCAGTTTCCTATCCATAGTGGGCGTTTCAAAAAAGGTAGTTAGTTGCATATTTGAAGAGGACCCGTTTCGGAGTAAAAAAATAATCGTGAAAAATAAGCCACTTATTCGCAACAGCGGCCCGAAAAATAATGAGATCACAGTGTAAACACAATATATAGTAAAACAATTTTTTAACTATATATTAAACAATACAAAATATTTTTTAAATCGTAAATCAATCAATTTTGTCGCATTTTCGCATAGATTGCGAAGTTGACCCTCCGTCCGTTGGGTGTAACCGTCATTGGCGGTTATACCCAAGGTTAAAGCGATAAGCTTTGAAAACTTTGCTCAACTGTGAAAAAAATTATAATCCATGCTATCTGAGACCTGAGCTTGCAACACTTTATTCGAGACACCCTATATACATATACACATATACGTGTGCCTGTGAGTGCTCGGGTACAGAAGCGGAGAGATAGGGAAAGGTAAGGGCTGTAGCTGTTGCTGCTCTTGCTATTACTAGAAAGCCTCGGGAGGAAGGAAGGGAGGTTCGAGCTGTCACAGGCAGAGACGAGACCAGGGATGGCCTCAGCGCTCGCCCCGTTACTGCTCGACGTCAACGTTTCTCGTCCTTGTCCTCATCTGTAATCGCGAGGGCGGTAACGTCCTGTCCTCGACAGGATCACACTGCCACTGAGCTCCGTGCTGCTCTCTCCCTCCATCGCCATATTATCAACTTTATGCACGTATATATACTCGCGGGCACAAATGCACTATCAATGCGTGCCCAGGACCAGGGCAACGTGTTACAATATCAAATGTATATACATATAAACACATACACTTCAAGATACACGAATCAGAGCCACGAGTGGGAAAGCAGGAGAGAACCGTACCCCTCTCTCTCTCTCGCTCTCTCTCGCCCCCCCTTCTCACTCTATTGCCAATACCATTTGCCTATATAAACGGAAATCCAAATGGGAACATCCGCGTACATCGGTCAAATGATTGAAGGAAGGCTACTGGCACTTTTCCGTGGATCCGGTTTTACGTTTACTCGTGAGTCTTTGCGTTGATTTTCCAATACACACGCAGTCACACACACACACGCACGCGCGCGCACACACACACACACACACACACACACACACACACACACACACACACACACACACACACACGCACGCAGTCACACACACACACACACACACACACACACACACACACACACACACACACACACACACACACACACACACACACACACACACACACACACACACACACACACACACACACACACACACACACACACACACACACACACACACACACACACACACACACACACACACGCACACGCGCACACGCACACGCACACACACACACACACACACACACACACACACACACACACACACACACACACACACACACACACACACACACACACACACACACACACACTCACACACACACACACACACACACACACACACACACACACACACACACACACACACACACACACACACACACACACACACACACACACACACACACACACACACACACACACTCACGCGTGTCTGCGTTGATTTTCCAATACACACGCAGACACACTGTGTGTGTGTGTGTGGGTGTGTGTGGGTGCGTGCGTGCGTGCGTGCGTGCGTGCGTGCGTGCGTGTGTGTGTATTTCCAGCACATACACTGCCGGTCAAAAGTATGGATACACCTAGAAAAGTTTCGCGCCGCACTAAAAGTTTGATATCTCTGTGAAAAAAAAGATATCCGGATTTCCAAGGCGGGATTTTAAAAGGGACAAATGAAGCTTCATTTTTCGTTTTGGAAAAAATTTTTTGAATTTTTCAGACCCGGGGCGCCATTTTAAAAATGGCCGTTTTTTGGCTGTTCAAAATCGGCTGCACATCTTCAGGACATTTTTTTGGCATTTTTTTCTTTGAAGAACCTTAAAAGATAGAGCAATAGCTATAGTTACCTTTTTTAGAAAGTTTCGTACGATTTTTTTTCACCGAGTTATCGCATTTTTTCTTAAAAAGACAATTTTGAAGAGATGCTGCTGAAACGAGAAACTTTGAGGGTTAGAGAAAATTGCCAAAAGGAAGAAAAGTTGCGTTACATCGTATTGAATCGAGCAGAATTTTTTCAAAATTTTTTGCTCCGACATTGAATAACAAAATAAAAAATTTTCAATTTTTTTTAATCAATTTTTAGCCCCACAGAACATCCACATTTAGTGCTGGTAACGACGATATTTTGATCGTCTGAGGACGTTGTCACTTTGGGTCGACCCGGACGATTGCGATTGAAATACGTCTCGGACTTCTTAAATCTCCCGATGGTCGTCTGCACTCCTTTCAAAGACACGCGAGTTTGTCTCGCCATTTCTCTGTACGACAATCCCTTATCGCGCGACGCGACAATAGCCCCTCTTTTATACAGTGGAATTTCTTTTTTCCGTGCCATTTTGATCCGTTAAGAACAAAAAATTTGCGCAAAAACTTGTCGATTGTAGACCACTCGTGTTCGCATTCCAACTTTTCGCACAACTAACTGGCTTTGTCAGCGTGACACTCGTCACATTATTCCAAAGAATCAAAAATGTAAACAAAAACGACGAGCGAAAAAGAGAGCGAGAAAAAGAACGCGAGAGAAATAGAATATCGACTGGCGAGAAATAGAATCTTTTCTACGCTCCACAAAGGTAAAATGTAAACAAAGACAAGAAGCTTTATTTCCGCTCCTTGTGTTTAGATGAGGTAAGAGGTAAGAGGTAGATGCTTTGTGCGGCTAAAAATTGAGAAGAAAAAATTGAAAAAAAAATTCGTTTTTCATTCAATGTTGGAGCAAAAAATTTTGAAAAAAAAATTTGAAAAAATTCTACTCGATTCAATACAATGTAACGCAACTTTTTTTCTTTCTGGCAATTTTCTCTAAATCTCAAAGTTTCTCATTTCAGCAGCATCTTTTCAAAATTGTCTTTTTGAGAAAAAAATGCGATAACTCGGTGAAAAAAAATCGTACGAAACTTTATAAAAAAGGAAACTATAGCTATTGCTCTATCTTTTACGGTTCATTAAAAAAGAAATGCCAAAAAAATGTCCTGAAGACGTGCACCCGATTTTAAACAGCCAAAAAACGGCCATTTCCAAAATGACGCCCCGCGTCTAAAAAAATCGAACTTTTTTTTCCAAAACGCCAAGTGAACCTTCATTTGTCCCTTTTAAAATTCCGCCTTGGAAATCCGAATATCTTTTTTTTCACAGAGATATCAAACTTTTAGTGTGGCGCGAAATTTTTCTAGGTGTATCCATACTTTTGGCCAGCAGTGTATATATATGTGTGTGTTGGAAAATCGATATATACAGGGTGAGGCACATAAAGTGTTACAGAGCAATAGCACTCAAACTATTGATCATATCCAAAAATGTTTCAGACAAAAGTTTCAGTGTTCGAGAAGGCCGTCATACCGGACTCTCTTTTTGACACCCGCAATCGATAGAACGAGAAATTCAAAGTACAAATATGTACTCAGGTCATCGGTCGAATTTAACCTTGAAGGTCACTGTAAGGTTAATTCAACTTAAACACAGTATGAACACCTCTGAGAATAGAAGCTTTTTAAATTATTTCGTTACGACGATGTCCAAAAGGGAGTTTTTATTACAAAAAAAAGTTGACCTTGAAATCACCTTAAAGATCATGGTCAAGGTCACGATCGAGGTCACCACTAGATGCGCCTTGTTAAAATTGATAACTTTGGTCTTAACGATAGAAGTTAAGAAGCTTCTATTCTTGTCCGAGGTATCCATACTGTGCTTAAGTTTAATTAACCCTGCAGTGACCTTCAAGGTCAAAGGGGACTGGTGACTTAAGTACATATATGTACGTAAAATTTCCCCCTCTATCGATTGCCGATGTCAAAAAGGGGGTTCCCCTTCGAAAAACAAAAGTTGACCTTGAAATAACCTTGAAAGACATCGCCACGGTCAAAACGAAGGTCACCATTGATTTCCTTGGGAAAAGTTACTTCAAGAGCGACCTTAACAAATTTGGGAAATTGTCTTACCTGCGGAAATATTCAGCCGTGCCGTTACTTTTGTGACACCCTGTATATGAGGTATTCCAGATGAATCCGGTGGACTTTTTCCTTGAACCCCGCCAATCCAATTTATGTTTTTTAACTGATTCCATTGACTCTAAAAGACATCCTGAATTTTTTTACATTTTTAGAAACAACCCGTAATCAAAAAAAAAATTTCCAAAAAGAATGCCCCAAAAATTCCCAAAAAAGCGTGATCATATGTAAAATTTTCAAGCTGTCACCCGCAGTGGAAGTATGATTTTTTCTGTGCTGAATACGACTTCAATTGAAATGAATACTAGGATTTTTTGACTGCTAACGAAAACATCATACTTCCACTGCGGGTGATAGCTTAAAATTTTTTACATATGATCAAGCATTTTTGGGAATTTTATCATATTTTTAATCAAGGGGTTTTTTTCGGAATTTTTTTTTACTAAGGGTTATTTCGAATAATGTAAAAAAAAAATTCAGGATGTCAATGGAATCAGATTTAAAAAATTAATCGAATTGGCGGGGATCAGGGAAAAAGTCAACGGGATTCACGTGGAATACCTCATATATATTATAACAGCTTTTCCAATATATATATACATATATATATATATATAGTAAAAGTTGTTTTGAAATATATACATATGTGTACATGTGCGTGCATACATATGTATCGGCGTGGTACAAGTTCGAGCTCTTTTTTTTCTTCTTTTGACCATCCAATTTTCTTCTTTGAAAAAAAAAAAAATGCCACTCAAGCCTCTCAAAAATTTTAATTTTCATTAAAACATTTATTTTTCCGTCCACTTCTCACCCATGGTTTTATGCTTCATAATTTTTAAAATAACCTTGCGAAAGCTCTAGCCGGCCACCGAATATTTAATGGTTGCTCCAGGTTTTGGAAATTTACAAGACCCGCCAAAAAATAAATCTCGCATGCACTGTAATCCCTTGTAGCATAAAAACAAAATATACAGTGAAGTGTTACATTTTCTGAATAATTTATTACAATAATTTGTAGCAAACACCAATTAGATGATGTATGTTATCATGTATTATTATGTATTATTGTTCTATGGCGTCACTCGTCACAGAGTACAGGTACGGCTGGTCCGCAGTTTGACTAATCGTAAGGAGACCAGCTCTGGGACGCATTGCGATGCGCGGAAAACAGCTGCCATTTCAGTTTTACGAATAAAACGACCTATAATTTGGTTTACGGACAAGAGCTTTAAAGAATTATTCTGTGAGAACAACGATTATAATTCTTAGGTTAGAAGTATGAGGTGAATGTGAAAAATCTGTTTCCAAAGGAAAAGGGATTAACTGTTTTTAAAATTTTACAAAGCGCCGAATTCATGAGTGGGCAGAGTAAAAAAAAATTGGCGAAAATTGGAGATTTCGCATCTCTTCAGCGATCTCATTTATTTAATATATAATAGAATTTATATTAATTATAAATTGGTAATGTATTATATGATAATAAATATAACATTAGTATTGATAATAATCATAATGAAACTTCAACACTAAGGAAGTGCGTTGGCCCGAGCAAGTAAATCTATTCAATTAATAATAATAATAACAATAACAGCAACAACAATAATAATAATAATAATAATAATAATAATAATAATAATAATAATAATAATAATAATAATAATAATAATAATAATACAAACTTTTCATCGTGTCATATATATTGTAATCAGAGAATTTGCAAGTGGTCGGCATTTAAAAAAAAGGAGCGTCATCAGTTCGTTTGCCGTCAGGTCGTTTATACACTGCACGTCGAATCATCAAAAAAAAAACAAAAAAAACAAAAAAAACCGACCACCATTGTTGAATTTAGGAGTCCCCGAGTTGGCTAACTCTCGGGAAGTGAGTGCGAAATCCAGCAAATATTATTCTTCGGTTATTTATTCGTCTCTCGAGGTCGATCGCAGGAGCAAATATAAAATACTTTTTGCCCCTTTTTGCCCCCCGCCGCTCGTTCGCTCTTCCTCTCTCTCACTCCCTCATTCAAATACGTGCGCGTACTCGTGGAAGCATATTTTGCTCAATCCAGAAATAAACAGTTTATTTGCCCAACGTTTGAGTGTATACCGGAAGAGAGAGAAAGAGAGAGACAGAGAGAGAGAGAGAGAGAGAGAGAGAGAGAGAGAGAGAGAAAGAGAGGGAGCGAGAGAGAGAAAGAGAAAGGCCCGAATTGATATACACTCACGGCGAGATGAGATTCACGCATCTGCTTTGTATCAATTAACTCAGTCATTCTGCTTTGTCTATATACACCAAATTTAGTGTACTTTAAATAGTACGCGTGTAGAGCAACCAGATTTGAATTTTCTAAAAGTGAATTTAACGTAAACGAGTTTCGCTCTCCGTGTGACTTCACGTTGAGATCGATGTTGATAAATAAATTGAAAAAATTGACAACGATAATAATGACTGGTTGCGTACAGTTTTTAATGATTAAAAACTAATGATAATAATAGTGACAATAACTGTTTTAAAGAATGATAATAGCGATTACAAAGATAATAATCATGAAATTGTCAATATACATTTTATTTCTGAAGCATCATTATTTTTATTGCTATTACGTATATTGAAGCATGATAATTAAATGGTTACATGCATACAATAGTAATAATACGAATACTATAAATAATGTATCATGTATTATCACATATTACTACTACTAATAATAATAATAATAATAATGATAATAATACGAATATAATTTATATACGATTATATGAATAAAAACACGAATATTATTGATATACGATTACGGCAATAATAATATTAATTATTTATTAATTTTATATCGATAATAATAAATAATATTATCATTAATGCAATATATATATATATATATATATATATATAAATATATATAAAAATAATGCAATATTAATATATATAATAATTTTACTATTATATTAATATTAACAATTTGAAACGACACAAACGTTATAATAATCACCAGTCCCATCAATTAATACTGTTATAATGAGATTCCAGTCATTATTCCTCTTTGTTGTGGCATGTGTCCAATATGTGAAACGTGTTTTTTTCCAATATACTTTGTATCTGAGTTATATGCGTTCGATATTTAACAAATTGCCGATTTTTTGTCTGCGAGATCAACCGCCGCGTATTCTCTCTTTCTCTGTCTCTCTCTCTCCTTCTCTCTCTCTCCCTCTCTCTCTCTCTCTCTCTCTCTCTCTCTCTCTCTCTCTCTCTCTTTCTCTCTCTCTCTCTCTCGAGGGCTGTCCATCAGGCAAGATGATTCCTTCAGGTACTGGGGAGCACACTCGCAGCGGGCTCGATGCACCATACTCCCCCTTTATATTGATGAGATCGTTAATACGTTGGGAATCGATCGAACGGCCGATCGATCAGTCCCCGCGGATGTTTTGTCCCCGTTGTCGCGGGGCCCCGTCTATCCGTCGCGATCGGCGACCACCCGATGCGTGCGCGCCTCCATAGAGAGAGAAAGAGAGGGGAGAGGAGAGGAGAGGAGAGAGAGAGAGAGAGAGAGTCCCACACGCGTCACTTTTAATTCGCTCCATTAGGGAGCGAGCCATTAACGGGTTACCCCCACTTGCGATTTAAAAAAAATCGATTTTTTTTTATTGCATTTTTTTGAAGTATAAGTATCGAAGAATATGTCCTGAAAATTTCAAGTCGATCCGAACAAAATTGACTGAGATATGAGCGTTGAAAGAGAAGAATCCGTGAATTGACGAACTGAAATTGAAACTTTAAACGCGTTTTTCTCAAAATGTCATTTCTGAAGTCGGTGACGAAGATTACTCGAACACTAATGAACCGATCTTCTTGAAATTTTGCAGGCTTATTTAATACATAAAAATGTAGTCTTTAATCGTTCGATTTTTTTTTTCGAAAAAAAATGGCCGTTTTATAGCCAAAAAACCGCCGTTTTTTTTCGTTAAAATCGAACCATTAACTTTGACTGTCCGCCATTTTGTGAAAAATGAATATTTTTTAAAATCCTTCGATTAAAGACTAGTTTATACTGATATTTGACTAAATCCATCCGCATTTTTTTTTCAGATGATCCACTTCGCCGCAATGTTGGTCACCGCAAACCGTGTATATAAAAACATTATTTCATTGACGGCCATTTGCCACTAAACAATGTAATATTTTTCAATAAAAAAATTACTAAAAGTTCTTCAAGATTTGTTCTTTAAGATGGTATATTGATCGATTGAAAAAGTTTTGTAGTTTTCTTTAAAAAAATTCATGAAAAAGGCCTTTTTTTGCGCTACAAGTGGGGGTAACCCGTTAACGAACTCATCAGGCGCGCGTGCGGGACCACCGATCGATCGATCCCCACCCGTCGATCATCATCGTCGCTCTCTCGGGTCAAGGCGAGAAAAAGGCCCCGATTTTTCCTTGGGCCCGGCGGTTGTTTGTCCCTCAATCGAGATCTGTCGACCCTCAATAATAATTGATCAATCGGAAGTGAAAACAAAAAAAATCAAAAAGGAAAATAAAACACAAGCAGCACGGAATTCAGATAATGTCGATCCAACGCCGATCTTTCGATCCACCGCTCTTATCTCGGACTCCGAAAAATCGGCGAATTTTTCATTTTTTTTTAATTCTTTTTTTTTCCTCGTTCGTTTTCGCAGTACAAACGAGTTCTGCGAGGATTGAAACAAACTCGACTTTTTCGTTGTAACGAACGACCGAGCGGCACGGAAAGAACAGTATACAAAATTCAGTGAGCTCTCTCTCTCTCTCTCTCTCTCTCTTTCTTTTATCATCGCAGCCATATAGCGAGGGACGGCGAAAAAAAGTGATTTACCGCAAAACGCTTGTCTACCTTTAAAGTCGAACGGGCTAAATAATTGTCTGTATTCGGTGGTACACACACACACACACGCGCGCGCGCACATATATATTTATTCACGTATGTACCTACATACCCGGGCACGTGTGTGTCCTGTGTGAAATTTATAATACGGGACGCAGTTATCGCAACTCGGAGAGCTCCTTATATCTCTCCGTCGTCTCGATACGGCAGAAAAATAATCCAGGCTGGAAGACCGGCGGACAGAAGAAATTGTCGATTTCCTCTCTCGCTCTCTTCAGAGGTCTATCGCGTCTCTGCCGGACGTTCTCCAGTACGCCTGTCCCTAGGGAATCTTTTTTGTCGCATTTGTATCTATGTATATACATATGCACGTTTCTTATGTAAAAACGTATACAGTATCATAAGAAAATAGTCATTATTATTTTTAGTCAATATTCAAATTAATGGTATCATTAATATCATTAATGTAATTAAATTATCAGTATCATTAATATCAATCATTTATAGTCATAAACAATATACGAATATCATGCTTATCTGGTATGATATTAATTATATTCTTCGGATGCAGGGTGTCGTGTAATTAACGGATAATCCTGCAACTCTCGATAGATCGGATCATGTTATGATATACGCTGAAATAGCAGTTTAGTAATAGTACCGCAGTTTTAGAGATTTTGGGCTTTATGTTATTTTTTTTAAAAAAATCATCTGGTTTTGGTTTTTCGCATGCCAGTTCTACAAATGATACATTTTTTGACCCGATTAAAACAAAAACGCTCTCGGTTATTTATTTCATCTAGAAAAGCCTTTTTGACCTTAAATGTTAAAGAAACTTTATAAATAAAAGATCTTGTGCGGAATTTTCATCCGAACCAATTCGAACATCTGAGTTTGATAGTCTGCGGTTTAAAAAAATGTAGTATTGGCAAAAAAATGTAAAAATTGGCACGCATATCGCGCCAATTTATTTAAAAAAGTTGCTTAGTTATTATCGATTCATATCGTTTGTAGAAATGGCATGCGGAAAAACGAAAAGCAGATGATTTTTTTCAAGAAATAACATATAGCCTAAAATCTCGAAAACCGTAGAACTTTTGGTAAACAGAAATTCCAACATATCGTAGGGCAGGATCGGACCTGTCGACAGTAGGAGGATGATCCATTAATTACAGGACACCCTGTGTATGTATATTAGACTGGCACAAAAAAAAATACGATTCCGGCTCTCACCCCTTAAAATGTTACGTTAATAAAATGTTAGAAGTTTTTTATTCTCCATTTTATTTACACGTGATAAATAAACATTCTCTTTTCCAATGCAAACCATTTCCGCTGGATACAATCAATGAGTGATCTGGACCAATCGGTATGGTTATTATATACAGTAAACGGATTTACAAGCCCCAATTATCAAAAGCCTTTGTTATCATGCATCCTTTCTTTGCAATCTTCCGAACTTGTTGATCAAGATTGAAAAGAAAGAATGCATGATTACAAAGGCTGAGGTTATAATATATATATATATATATATATATATATATATATATATATATATATATATATATATATATATGCACATATACTACCTGCCAACATTCGAGCCAAATATGTTTATCTAAAAATTTCATTGTCCTGCAAAGTGATCATATCGGGAGAAAAATATTTAATTTTTTCATATGAACGATGGTGTTTTCCTCTGGAGCATCTATCATGCCTCTTGCTTTCACATGTTGGGAGGAATACGTTTTTCTAACCTCAAAATCTGGCGATAAGTAGATGTCGAAAAGTTCCACTTGAAGAGTGAATTTTTTATTGACAAATGATACAGTTAAGAACAAGCAGAGAAGTGGTGCCCTGACCTATGATACCACCCGATAACCGACAAGGTCCGTAGAAAAAAAAGCACAAAGTACAAAAATGATACGACACACAATGAGTCTCTTCGGGAAAGTAGTTGCAGATGGCACTGCTCCGGCAAGCATGATCAGCTAGCGCCACACGTCGTACATTGAACGAACTGACTTACTGCTCGCCGGAGAAATAATTCGGAAAAACGGTTACAAAATTTCGTTATTTATTGTGAGACACCTGTGCTCATTATTTTTTGATTTTTCAGGGAGAGATTAAATAAATGTCCAACGGTTTCAAGGAACGTTTTTTTATGATGTTTTTGAATTTTTATTACTTCTACAGCTTGCTAGTGTATATGAAGTTTCCAGAGGTATGATTTCCACACTCAAAATACAGAAAAAAGGATGACGAAGATTTTTCTCATCATCTATCAAAGAAGTCAGATTACATGCAAAATGATCATTTCGGGAGGATTACCCATATGTATTATATTATTATTCGAAAATATTGAATTTTTGTTACAATGTAATAAAATACATAGCGGAATAAAACAATCTCTTATTATTATAGTAATAAAATTCCGAATGATTTGATCAATCGAATCTTTTTTAAATGCCTATTTCCGATCCGCGTACGTGGCAACTTGAATGATTTTTTTGAATTTCAATCGTTGTTCACATATCTCTGATCGTGAGTGAATCGTTGATTTTCCCTACTGGACACCAGGACATACAGATTCAATTTAATCTAATCTCACTCTTTCCCTCTCCCTCGCTCTCTCTTATTCCCACTTTACGTGTATATGGGCTGCGACATCGAGCAAGAGCAAGTAAGAAACCTGATCTGTAAACGATCAATGAGGGGAGTGGACGCGGCGCTCGTTACACACGCCGGATAAGAACGAGACAGAAGATGATGACGGCGATGAAAAGGCGCGAGAGGAGAAAGATGGAGAAACGTCTGGCGCCATTGGACAGGAGCTTTCCTTCCGCAGGGTATCCTAGATTATTCTAGCTAATATTGCACTTGCTCGCAATACAGATTATTGAATTCTTCTGATTCCCTAACTAAATATTTGGCTGCACATATATATGTCTCAAATTTTTCCTTTTTAATACCAAATTTGCTTAACAAAGACGATTCATCGTATGATTTTATTGATAATTGGTGAGCAAGAGTCGTGTCGGTGGCCTCGAGGTACTCTTGTCACTCGAGGAGAGAGAGAGAGAGAGACCAGCAGACAGAAAGACAGACAGACAGACAGATAGAAAGAGACTAACCTAACGTAACCTAATTAAATCTCATCTCATATAATATATACTCTATCTAATATAATATAAACCCAATCTAATCTAATATAATATAAACTTTATCAAATGTAATCTAAGCCCAATTTAATCTGATCTTAAGGATGTTGAGTCCCAAATCGCAAATGATGATAAAATTCTGAAAATTTGGTACGTTTTTGTATGAAGTATTTCAGAGGTCGTGTAAAAATTTCACGACAATTGGGAAGCTCGTTATTGAACAATTAACATTCACAAATTAAATGTTGTTTTATGGAAACTGATGTAACTTTGCAATAAGTTTTTTCTTTGACCTCTCAATTTTATAATATCTACAATATACTGAAAGCAACGGAAACAAAACGAAGTTTATTGATACATTTTTTTTTATTTCTTTTAAAAATTGTTCTTAACAAAATGTTAATTTTTTAATAACGAGCTTCCTAATCGTCGTGAAATTTTAACACGACCTCTTAAATACTTCATACAAAAACATACCAAATTTTCAGAATTTTCTTATCATTTTTTATTTCAACCCTTAAGGAGGTTGAAGTAATGATGATAGAATTCGGAAAATTTGGTATATTTTTACATGAAGTATTCAGGAGGTCGTGTAAAAATTTCATGACGATTAAGAAGCTATTTATTGAACAATTAACATTAACATGTATCATAGGGACTCAACATCCTTAAGGAGGTACGATCATTCCTACAAATCCAACTTTCGGTTTGGGCATTTTTATATGATTTTGACGAATACTTCATGCGCCTATTGCCAAAATTTGAGCTATTTTGACCGTTTAGTTTTCTCGCAATGAAACTGCAAAGTCGAGCACTTTGAGTTACCGAAGCACGTCGTCTTATGGAGACAGTCAACCGGATGTGCGGTGATCGTGGTTTTTCTGCTCACGTATCCGACCAAACCCGTTGAAAAATTGAAATTCCATAGATTAGATGTAATAGATATTGTAAAAAATAGAATAATAAATCTTCACCATGTAGTTAAAGCACTACATTACAAGAAAGTTTGAACTTCCGGTTGAAAATGGATACAACGACGAATTAGCACCCACAGACTTAGCAACGTCGCGAGTAACAGCTGATGCGTTTGGCGAACATAATTCAGCTTTGTTTTTAAATTAATTTGAATAGAAGCCGCCACGAAATATGCAAAAAACAATCTATGGAGCATGATCATTTATAACGTATCAATAATATGTATAATTATATTCTGCCCATCGTGTTAATTCCGCTAAGGTAATTCAAGCCTATTTTAATAGGTTTCCGGCTGATTTTTATATCTTTTTAGCCCGTTTTTATGGTGGATATTTTAATATTATTATTACGAAGATTACCCCCGAGTCGTTGACAATCTAATTTTTCAGTGTTTATTTGTTCACGTGCAATAAATTCAACATTTACCACAACATTTGGCACACTATAATCGATAATACGAATAATCAACATAAGTAAACATCAATCAGAGCAGCTGTGGGTAAATTAAATTTAGACTCTTTTTTGACCCCGTGGAAGTGATCGTACCTCCTTAACCTGATTTAATATAATCCAAACCCAATTTAATCTAACCTAAACCTAACCTCATCTAATCCAAACCTAATCTAACCTTCACCTCATCTAATGTAATCTAATGTAGACCTAATCTAATCTCTGTCTCTCTCTCTCTCTCTCTCTCTCTCTCTCTCTCTCTCTCTCTCTCTCTTTCTCTCTCTCTCTCTCTCTGTCTCCTCCTCTCTCTCCCTCTCTCGCTCTTCCCGCACTTGACTACTTCATGCGAGGTTCGTGCCAGCCGATCCGAGACGATATATCCCCGACGTGGGATTTCTTCAGAAAAACTATATGTGCATCGATTGATAAAGGACATATACTTCATTCGTCCGGCGCCAACGCGGGAGCCTAAGAGGAGGAAAGAGATACAGTGGAAAGAAGCCAACGATGATCGAGAACGGAGAAAAAAATTGAACCAGCGTGAGAGGAGGGCGGGTGGGGGGGGGGGGAGTGGAGAAAGAGGACAGCTGGACAGACTGACAGGCAGACAGAGACAGATAGAGAAAGAGAGTGATTGATTGATATATTTATTATGCCCTAGTTAACTGTCGGGCAAATTATAAGAACGCATCCGAAAAATAATCAAATTGCCGAAAATGAGAAATAATGAAAATTCGACATAAAAGAAAAATTTGAAAATATTGAACAATATGAGGAGCTATGAGGCGGAATGTGAAAGCAAAAGAAATCACAAATTAGAATACAAAATGAAAAAAATCATATAAAATCGAAAGGGAGAGAGAGAGAGAGAGAGAGAGAGAGAGAGAGAGAGAGAGAGAGAGAGAGAGAGAGAGAGAGAGAGAAGGTTATGCCAAAAAATGTGGCGACCCAAAATAATGATTTTGCTGCTTGTCGCGCGGGTCTGAAGAGGGTCTTGTAAAACTTCAGGAGCGTTGAATATTCTCGCGCTCGCGCGGTCGCCCCTATGGAGATGACAATAAATATGTCTTCGAATCGTCGAATAACGCACAACGTTTTTTCAACTTTTTTCCCCCATACTTTTTAGCCTCCTGGCCATGCAATATGTATGTCGCACCCGTTGTCCCTTAAATATAAATTTTATAAGTGTATAAATACATATATTTGCACATATATACAGGGTGGCCCGAAAAGTGTCATCGAAAAAGAAAATCTACATGCCTCGGATCAATACATATAAGAATCGCCTATGCTGTACGGTCATTTTTACTTTTCCTATGCTCGACGTCTTTTCACTTTTCGAGAAGAAAACGCTTTTTTATTTTTCCTTTTTATGTTTATGTACTTTTCTCGCGATTTTTCTACTCGCGTTACCGGTAACTAATTTCACCGTTGAGCAATAAATTAATGATCAACGGACCACTACCGTTGATGCGTTAGATTTTGATCAAAAGGTTACGAAAATAGGCCTGAGAGAATCAGTCCCAAATTTACGATGAAAAAAGAAATACTTCAACCGTTCTAAATGATCCCCAATTGATGTGATATTTTTATTATGTATAACTTTTTTTATATTCAGGCAAAATCACGAGCAACTAAGTAACCTGAGAGTTACTTTTTATATTTAAAAAAGTATAAGTACTTTTCGTACTTTTTATATTTAGAAACAGTTTCTTACAATGATTAGAAAAAAATACTTATACCAGTCTAAATTACCTCCAATTGCTTTGAAAAACTTCCGAGAGGAAAGTTCATGCACAAGAGAGAACAAAAATACAAAACGATGCTACAGGAGAAGTCGAAAACGAAATTGAAAAAACTTTTTTTCTCGAAAAATAAAACGATTGTGATATTTTTGTTATTTTAAAAATGTTTTATTTTTAGGAAAAAGTCTGGAGTACTCGAAAAGTATGTGTATCGTACTTTTTCTATTTAGAAAAACTATTAAGATTTTGGCTGCAGAATATAGATGGGGGTGATTGCGATAGGCATCGAGATTTGTCGTTTGGACGTCACTTTACGGGCCACCCAGTATACCCTCTGGGCGCGCGCGCGCGCGTGTGTGTGTTTGTGTGTGTGTGTGTGTGTGAGGTATCCACGTGAATTCGGTGGACTTTTTCCCTGACCCCCGCCAATTCGATCGATTTTTTTCTGATTCCATTGACTCTAAACTCCAAAAGCACTCTAAAAGTAACCCTGAATTTGTTTTACATTTTGCGAACCAACCTGTAGTAAAAAAAAAAACATTTTTTCCGAAAAAACACGCCCCGATTTAGAAATCGGAAAAAAATCCCAAATATGCGTGATTATATGTAAAACATTTCACGCTATCACCAGCAGTGGAAGTATGATTTTTTCTGTGCTTTCTGAGCGTATAACGTAAAAAAAAATCCAAAAAATTCAAGAACCGCTTACTTCGGGCGGATACGTAAATATTTTGATACCCATAATGAATGTTCTTGACCATTTTTGAATAACCAAATCACAATCATGGACCTTGAACAGTTACCAGTCAAAAAGTTCTGGTAATAATTTCAATTGAAGTCGACTTCAATTGAACGAAATTTCTGGGTCACAAAACAAAAAAATTAGAGTCTTATATATAGTAGAAGTATTAATTCAATTGTTTTGTTTAGTTTTGTAAAAAAACACGTTTAATCTAATTATATATATATATATTTATTAGATTAAACGTGTTTTTTTTTACATTTCTAATTTTCTAAATTAAAAAAAAAATTGTTCTTTCCGAGAATATAACGCCTCGATTTAAAAATCTGAAAAACATCCCGAAAATGCGTGATCATATGTAAACATTTTCAAGCCATCACCCGCAGTGGAAGTATGATTTTTTCTGTGCTTTCTGAACGCTTAATAAGCGGATACTTAAATATTTCTTAAATCAGGGTGTCTTTTAGAGTCAATGGATTCAGTTGAAAATAAATAAATCGCCTTGGCGGGGGTCACGGCAAAAGTCCACCGGATTCACGTGGAATACCTCATATATATATATATATGTCCCTTCTTACTTTTGCGCTTCATACGGGTCCCACCGTAATTCACTCATCCGTACCTTCTCACATTTCCGTGCGCCTTGTTTGCTCATTGCTCTCCTGGGTTTTCAAATATTGGTACTTACCACGGTACAAACACGCGGCCAATCCGGTCTCTGTCCGTTTTGTCCTCAATCTTATGGACGCGCATCCGCGAGCCCCGCGCAAGTCTTCCCGCTATACGTTTTTCGCGAACCTCTCTCTCTCTGCTTCACACACACACACACACACACACACACACACACACACACACACACACACACACACACACACACACACACACACACACACACACACACACACACACACACACACACACACACACACACACACACACACACACACACACACACACACACACACACACACACACACACACACGCGCGCGCGCGCGCGCGCGCGCGCGCACGCACACACACACGCACACGCACACGCACACACACACACACACACACACACTCACACACTCACACACACACACACACACTCGCACTCTCACTGTCTATCTCTCTCTTTCTCTCTCTCTTGCCGGGAGTGCGCGTCTCGAGGATCCGTCCGTCTGCGGACGAATCGAATTACTCGTACATACGCGTCCGAGCCTCTTTCTTTATTCCCTGATTCCCGTTGTGTGGACTCTGAGCGCAACGTCCAGCTCGATAAATATAACCACATTTGAGGAGAAAAAGTATGAGGCTCGCAGGGAATTGCTTAGCGAACGGGCGAAGCGTTATCTCGATGGGGGGGGGGGGGGGGGCGGCGAGAGGAGAGACGAAGAACAGAGAAGAGTCGAATAACTGAATGGATTATTTGTACTGTTTCATCGAGATTGGAAGTTGATGTGAACAATCGTGTGTTGTGAAAGCACAGTGGGACAAAGCCAAACCAAAACAAACCGAAGTCCAAACATCCCAAACCCAAACACACACAACGGAAGCCAAACCCGAACAACCCCGAACCCAAATAAGCTCAAACAAACCTAAGCCGAAACGAACACATACAAAGCGGGACCCAAACCCAAACGCAACAAACCCAAACAGCTGCGATCCAAGCCTGCAAAAGCCATACCCAAATCCAAAGAAACTCGAACGAACCTAAGCCTAAACAAACTCGGACAAAAAAAACCCAAACAAAAAACCTGAGCTGACACAAACCCAAACAAAAAAACCTAAGCCGATACAAACCCAAACAAAAAAACCTAAGCCGATACAAACCCAAACAAAGAACCTAAGCCGATCAAAACCTAAACCCGAGCTCGCCTAAACTCCGCACGGTACCGTTCAGCAACCGTTTGCGACAACACCAATCCATCTCTGTACGATTTTTTTCTCATCATTTTCAACAAACGTCTCGGGGTCCACCGTATTATTTAATTGCCGACAAACGGCCAAGCAAGCGGCAACTAATTTTTAATAGGTTTTCACGCCCGAACGAATTCCCGATCGCGAAGGACGATTGATTCGGGTCGAGAGGATCGAGGTCGCGTTCGGTGTGGAAAAAAAATCCGCCCGTACGTCTGCCACTCTCGTGATCGCGATCGGCCTAATCAAATCCGTGCAACGAAGAGCCCCGTTATTACGTGGTCTCGACACACGAATTTATAATAATATGTCAGGAGAGTCGAGGGACCGTTGGACGGACGCCTGACGAAATCCTTCGGGACTTGTGCGGCACTCCGCCCACGCCATACTAAGTTGCCAAGTAAATGTGAACAGATATTTCTTTTGCCATACAAACTTTGCTATCCCCTTTCTCCTTAGGGATAGAATATCCGAAAATGCTTACATTTAATTAATTGTGTCCAGGAGCAGTAATACAAAGTTTCAAGTAAACGTGACCCGATTTCTTTGACTTTACGTGCAAACTTTGCCACCCCCTTTCGTTGAGGGGTTGAATTTCGAAAAACAGTAAAATACGTGATTTATTAATTGTGTTGAAGAGCGTCAATACTAAGTTTCAAGTATATCGGCTGACCAGATTCTTTTATTTTACATACAAACTTTGCCACCCTCTTTCTTCCCTTAGGGGTTTAATTTTTTAAAACGCTGAAATACGGGTTTTATTAATTGTGCCAAGAAACCCGAATGCCAAATTTCAAGTATATCTGACCAGATGTTATTTTAATTTCCATACAAACCTTGCCATACTTTTTCTCTCATTAAGGGGTCTTCTCACTTTAGACGCTAAAAAAAGCTTTTTTCATGAATTCTTTTGATAGGGTTATGTTTTAGATATTGATGTAAAAGTTGTTAAACTTAATAAATAGCCTTCCGAAATACATTTTAAAAACTTTAATGTGTTTATGTAACATAAACTTTAAACACGTTTTTCTCGAAACAACGTTTTTCGACGGCTTGTTGATCAAATCTTCGAAGATACTGAATCGATCCTGTTGAAATTTTAACCACATATTCTTTACGACTCCGCCTGAAGCACATATCGAGGATTTTTTTAAATTCTGATATTTACTATTTTTTTGCCAAAAAACGGCAAAAAATACACGTTTGTTGGTTTTTTTCGAAAAATGTCCGCCATTTTGTAATTTTTGCATATATAAAAAATCGCATGATATTCGCTGTACCCATTAACATACTGAATGTGAATCCGTTTGATTTTTTGGATTCGGATGATCCATCTCCGACATTTCATGAACAGCGCAGACCTACAATTTTTTAGGACATTTTTTAACTACCATTTTCGTCTGAAATTAGGGACTCAAATTAATTTTAAAAAAATGTTTTTTATGCATTTCGAAGGTGTCTTCATTAAGGAGGTACGATCATTACTACCATCTCAACTTTCGGATTAGACATTTTTATATGATTTTGACGAATGCTTTACGCGCCTATTGCCAAAATTTGAGCTATTCTGACCGTTTAGTTTTTTCGCAATAAAACTGCAAAATCGAGCACTTTGAGTTACCGAAGCACGTCGTCTTATGGAGACGGTCAACCCGAAGTGGGCTGATCGTAGTTTTTCTGCTCACGTATCCAACTAAACCCGTTGGAAAAGTGGATTTCGATAGATTAGATATAACAGATATTGTAAAAAATAAGAAAATCAATCTTCACCGTGTAGTTAAAGCACTGCATTACAAGAAAGTTTCAATTTCCGGTAGAAAATTGTCAGAACGACGAAATAGCACCCACAGACTTAGCAACGTCGCGAGTAACAGCTAATGCGTTTGGCGAACATAATCCAGCTTTGTTTTGAAATTAATTTGAATAGAAGCCGCCACAAAATATGCAAACAACAATTTATGGAGTTTTATCATTTATCACGTATCAATAATATGTACAATTATATTCTGCCTATCGCGTTAATTCCGCTGAGGTAATTCAATCCTATTTTAATAATTTTACGGCTGATTTTTTTGTCTTTTATGTTGGACATGTTAATATTATTATTACGAAGATTACTACCGAGTCGTTGACACTATGATTTTTCAGTTTTTATTCGTTCACGTGCAATAAATTCATCACTTACCACAGCATTTGGCACACTATAATCGACAATACGAACAATCAACACAAGTAACCCGAGTCGAAATTTAGACCCTACTTTAAACCTCCTTTCGATCCCAATTTGTCATTCAATGGAGGTTCAAGAGGTTCAAATGGAAATCTCAAAAACATGTATATCAGAACCTACTGAACCTCCAAAAGTGGCAGAAATTGGACTTTTTCACTCAAAGGAGGTTTAGTAGGTTCATCTGAACCTCCTTTAAACCCTAGTGAGCCTGATTTAATGCTTACGCAAACCTACAGACCCTCTTTTAAACCTCCTTTCGCCCTACTAACTCTCCTTTGACTCCTTTCACCGGTGGCTCGCAGAGCCATAGGCCTAAAGGAGGCTCAGGAGGTTGAATAGGAGGTTCAGTAGGGCTAAAGGAGGGTCGCCAACGGTGCAAATTTCTCCATATAGGTTCAAGGGGAGTTAAAGGAGGGCGGCGGTCGGTGCGTTACAAAGGAAATAGGTTCTCGAGCATTCAAAGGAGGCTCTAAATTTCGACTCGGGAAACATCAAACAGAGCAGCTGCAAACTACTTTTATATCAATATCTATAATTTAAACCTATAAAAAAGATTCATGAAAATAGCCTTTTTAGGGTCTAAAGTGAGAAGACCTTAAGGGTTGAATTTCGAAAAAGCCCTTTTTAGTGGGTGCTTACGTGACAAAAGCCACCTACTGTCCAACTTGAATGTAATGAGCTTCAGCGATTTTGGCTCGGCGTTGTTGAATCAGTCAGGACATGTGCTTTTATATGTACAGAAGATACCTATTATCATATTATAATGGAGAGAGATAAATATTTGCGGACAAGTCGCGGAAACAAAGCGGATTCGAACGTCGTCTCACTCCCGCGTATCGGTGCTGGTAATTCGGTGCGCGTGGACTTCCGGTTGTGCTTGACACGCTTTGGAGAACCGCACCCGTATTGGGGCATAATCGCAAGCTCGAAGTCACGCAAGGGTGCCGCCCATTCACGATGGCCGAGCATCATCTTAGGAAGGATCCTTGCGATTTTTACGCTTTTTCTATACGCGCACAGGGATGTGTCGAATGAAGGGAGGAAATCACGACGCATGGAACATATAATCGAGGGCTTTCCGCGTCGCTGTGTGATCTCTCGGATGGCGAACACCCCATGGGGCGTAGCAAGCGTGGCGGCGAACCATCGCCCAAACCATATTTCTGTACAGGGTGATTCACAACTGTGCCGAAATATTAAGTATTATGACGAGTATTAAGGGGGGAGATACTTTTGGTCGAGGAAACAATTCATGATTTTTTTTTTTAGGAAAGATTGCTTTAAGAATTTTTGGACTCAGGATATGTTTTATTACCTACATTTGGGCTGTTGGGTGGTATTTTTGTTTTATCGTTCGTTTTTCTGACGGAGGTACGGCATGATCTTCTAAACGGATTGGGGCGGATGTTGTCAGACGGCGTGACACGTAGCGAAGACTCGATTGATCCGAAAAAGAAACAATGAAGATTTTTGTTTCATTAAGGAAGCTTTCCAGTGTGACAGCCCGAAAAATCGCTGTTTTTCGCGATTTTTTTTTTTAAAGAAAAAATAATCTAATCGGTCTGGTTTTTTTTTGTATATTAATTGGGTATTGAAGAATACAAAACAATTTTTTAAAGATCGATTTATTTATTAATTAATGTCTATAAAAATGATGAAACAATTGTTGCAGAAAATGCACTTGGATGTGGTGTCCACGTTGGGGGTCACAATTTTGATCTGAAACAAAAAACACAAAAAGATTATTGATCGGTATATAATTGGCTTTCGTGCTATGGAGGCTTTTTTTTTTTTTTTTTTTGCAAAAATGGCGCCGGTTTGAACAAAAAGTATCGATTTTAGCATTTTTTTTTGGCAGTTTTTTTTACAAAAAAATAGGAAGATGTCAAAAAAAAAAGCTTCCATAGCACGATAAACAATGACGTTAAGAATATTGTGTAAAAAATTCAACCCGATAGCTTTAAAACTCTGCCCTCCAAGTTGGACACCGTTTTGAAAAATGCTGTTTCGAGAAAAACGCGTTCAAAGTTTCGCTGTAGCTGTAGCGCTCCGTTGCCTTCTTCCAAGAAATGCTGTACAGTAACCGAAATAATCTGAATTTCGGCATGAAAATTTCAGGGAATATTCGGAAGAGTGTATACTATTCGATAAAGCAAAAAAAAATCGATTTTTTGAAAATTTCACACTGGAAAGCTCCCTTAAGGCCTTAGGCCACAGTAACGGGTATACAATCATGTAGGAACTTAACAATTTTTTTCGTATGATAAAGTGATTAACTCATAAATATTATCTAATATAAGTTCTATATAATATATTATATAGAACTAAGTAATAGAATAGAGTAGAATAGAATAGAATAGAATAGAGTAATAGAATAATACTAAGTAATAAAATAATAATAACTGAGTAATAGAATAATATATAATATATATTCTATAGAATAATATATTCTAATATAAGTATAAATATAAATTAATAATAAATATAAATATAAACACACATCTATTTAGTATGAATAGCAAGCTGTTGGGAAATATATATATATTTTTTTCAGTGTACAAAATGGCCGACTACTCGAAACTTCGCGAAACAGCCTTTTTCCCATTGGCGTGACAAATAACTTCAACAATATTCACTCGATTTACTTCAAATTTAAAAGTTATGTTCCTAATTGCATTTCGCAAAAGTACGTACGTAATTTCTGATTAATCGAAAACTTTTCATCCTATGAGCAGTATATGAGCAGTCATAACGAAATTTTTCACTGAAAATTCATTTGTTAAGTTTAAATACCTACAACTTCGGAATAAAACAATATTTTTTTAATTCCGTACGTACTTCTCTAGGTATTCTAATTTAGATTGACGAGAATTTTGGTTTTTTGTTCTAGCTAAAAAATTGTGGATGCTAAATGTCACGCCGCGGAGCGCCTAAAAAAAAGATAACAAAAGAAAATATTAGTAGTCGGTCATTTTGTACATCGAAAAAAAAAATTCTAACAGCTTCATATTCAGACTAAACGGATGCGTGATTAATTTTATGAGTAAATCACTTTTGCATACGAAAAAAAATTGTTAAATTCGCACATGATTTTATACCCGTTACTGTGGTCTAAAGCCTTAACACTCATACGCAGAATATGAACCACGGAAAAGTAAGAAGTGTTCAAAATCAATGAAACGGTACGTTTTGAAACAGAAAGATTTCATTGCCCAAAAGATGGCTATACTTTGCAATAAACAATACTTTTTTTTATTTCGAAAACATTTTGCGTCATGTTTGAGAAAATAAGGTTAAAAAGATGTATACCTATTTTCATCGAAATCGGTCAATTAGTTTTTTTATCTATACGTCACGCAAGTTTTGAAAATGTCGTCCAGAAGACCGTGCCATATCTTCGCTATTTTTAAAGATTGATGAAAAAAATATCATTCACCAGCCAAAAGTAGTAATACAACATACCCTAAGTCTAAAAAATGATGAAGAAATCTTTCCTTTAATAAAAAATCATGAAAATCAGCAAATTCTTTCCTCGCCTGAAGGTATCTGCCCCCTTAAATAATAAACGGAAATGATTAAATCGTGAGCTATTAGATCCTAAACAAAATGAGTGGCTTTTCACTAAGTATAAATCGTATCTTAGAAACGTACAAACCGTTTGAAAGAGTATATTTAAAAAATCAGATTGAATCACATAACTAAAAATTCACTGTGATTATAGTTTGTCATTTTTAAAAAATATAAGTATATGTAGAGGATCTGCTACACAAAATATATCCATTCAAAATGAATGGATTTTCCATAAATATAAACATTATCTCAAAAAAGTATATTTTCACAATTGGCTTCAATCCCATCACTCAAAATGGACTGTAATTATCATTTGTTATTTATTTCAATCACCCGAATTTAATCGGTCCGATTCACATAAAAATCAATAACAAACGACAATGGCAGTGGCTCTACAGTAATCTAATTCAATTCAATTTTTAAGATACACTTTTTCAATCGCTTCATACTTGTTCATCGTGAGATTCAAACTTTTTTTAAATCCACGAATTTCTAATCTATATAGTTGATTTAAATTGGATTCCAATAGGGGCCGTGACGTTTTGGTGTCGGGAACAAGTAAGGCAATCCCATTTTGATCCCTGCGAACATTTCTTGACACTTCATGGGTATTATTGACTTGCCGAGCGAGTCTCCGCGTACATTTTTTTTTTTTGCGAAAAAAAAAACAAATTTTAGGGGATAAAATGCACTTGGCTTTGGACGTGGAGATTGCATTGGTGGATTTGGACTCGGAAGTCTTGGAAGCTGGATTCAGTCAGCAACTGTCGTATCATTCGTCACTGCTTGGACTTTGAACGCGAATATCACGGCACATTTTTGTCGCAGGACATTTTGAAAAAAAAAAATTGTTCTCTCGCAATGACACGCTCTATAGGCTCACCAAACTGACTCTAATAGTTGTGAATCGCCCTGTATATATATACGTGTATATACAATGGTCACGCGCCGGTTAGCCATGCGTCGAGCGAATAAAGGGGGTGGACGAAAAAAGAAATTGAAAGAGAGACATTCGCGGGTTTTCCTTTCTATATATATATATATATATATATATATATATATATATATATATATGCACGCACGCGGACGGGATGATTTAGTAACACCCGCGAATAGGCTCGGCCCTTTGTCCTTGCCGCGAAATATCCGGTGAATCCTCCTGTTGTATATATACAGCCGAGAAAACGATTGTTTGCATTATTTATGGTAATGCGCAAGGGCGCGCGCACGATCAGATGAGATTCAACGAAACTTGATATTCAAGCATCAAAATTGCTCGTCCGATACTGCCGGGAGAGCGAGAGGGGCGCGAGGGGGGGGGGGCCGGCGTAAAGGAAATTGTGAAATCGCGGAAAATTCGTGTGACAAGGACTCAATTGAATCTTTTACACGTTTTTCGTGTACATATGTATATATAAACATATGATTTAAGGGAATTAAATTTGAATAATTTATTTATTTGATAACATTTTTATAATTTTTAATTTATAAAATCCATTTGATTAATTTAATTCAAATAAAAAATATAAATGTAAATATATATATGTCCGGTTATTTGAAAGCATCGTAATTGAGAAGTTACATTAATATTATATTATTACGTTAAATTATTCTTTTATTCATTTTTCAATGGTCCTTAATTATTGATAATGGTTATTAATTGATTAAAATGAATTATTATACCGTATTGAACTATTATGAAAAAATTAATTAATTGCAATTGCTATATTGACCTCAATACTTTATAATAAATTAGTAGAATGATATTTTAATAATAAATATTCAACATTGAATGTGAATATTAGTAGTATAATATCGCTGAGACAAGAATAACAGTAAAGAGTGCTATCGCAAAAGTTTTTTTTTTATTAATAAAAATGAATAATTATCATTATCACGAGTTGCATTTATTATGGGCAGCATTATGACTGGAACATTAATATTAATTTTGTAGAATCTTTATCAACCTGATAAACTGTAAAAGGAATAAAATATATAATACTACCATGGCCACTTAACAATATTAATCATCACGAAGTCAACGATCTTGTCAAATTAAAATAGGCAAATCAAATAACTAATTGTAAGTTCATTTATTTGCGAACTAATTCCTGCAATATCAATATATCGTTTTTTAACAGTCCAACATCGAAGACTTTCCCATAAAAGTCAAATATAAATAACGCCCATTATTATCGCGCATACTTTAATTATCTCTAACTTCAACAAAGCGCAAAAATTCCCAAATTCGAAAAAATTCACAAAAATTGTCGACCAAAAAATCAAACGAACAAAAACAATTCCTGGAAAAAAATCGTTCAACTTCTTGGCTCTGTCGCGCCGAACATATAGATGCTAAAATCGGGGTTACGAGCTCGCTGGTTGGACAATCGACTGCTTCGGCGAGCACACATAATTTGAGGCCGACGCGTCGCGACGACGTTGCCCCACCAAACAAATAATGACTCTGGCGTTGCAGTCATAAATAATGATGAACGTTTTTTTGCAATGCTCCTATATATATATATATATATATATATATATATATATATATGCATACACGTGTGACAATTCTCGGTTTATACCACGTCCACGTGGCGGCTTGCCGAGGCCACACATCATCTTGCCGAGAGAGGAAGCGAGAGGGAGAAAGGGAGAGAGAGAGAGAGAGAGAGAGAGAGAGAGAGAGAGAGAGAGAGAGAGAGAGAGAGAGAGAGAGAGAGAGAGAGAGGGAAGCGAGATTATATGGGGCGGGTAAATGGGGGATGAAAGTGTCACGAACAGCCCTCGGCGGCAGAGAAGCAACAGCACAAGCCTAGTTATGAACTCTCTGTACTCCGGTGGATGTATTTTAACTTATATACTGCAGTCTCTGCTCCTCGTTGTAATCAAGAGAGAATTACATGGATTTCGCTGTTGAGTGAACCCACATATATATATATATATATATATATATATATATATATATATATATATCTATATATATATATATATTTATATATATGAGGTATTCCACGTGAATCCGGTGGACTTTTTGCCTGACCCCCGCCAACACGATTTATTTTTTAATCTGATTCCATTGACTCTAAAAGACACTCTGAATTTTTTTTACATTTTTCGAAACAACCCTTAGTCAACATTCTTTTTCTGAAAAAAAACACCTCGATTTAAAAATCTGAAAAAATTCCCAAAAATACGTGTTTATATGTGAAAATGTTCAAGCTGTCACCCGCAGTGGAAGTATGATTTTTTTCTGTGCTGAATACGACTTGAATTCAAATTAATATTAACTTTATATTATATATAATATTAACTATTAATTAATACCACAACTTTTTCACTGCTAACGAAAAAATCATACTTCCACTGCGGGTGATAACTTGAAAATTTTTACATATAATCACGTATTTTTGGGAATTTTTTTCACATTTTTAGATCGAGGCGTTTTTTTCGGAAAAAACAAATTTTCTGGACTAAAGGCTGTTTCGAAAAATGTTAAAAAATGCAGGGAGTCTTTTAGAGTCGATGGAATCAGATTTACAAAAATTAATTGAATTGGCGGGGGTCAGGGAACAAGTCCACCGGATTCACATGGAATGCCTCATATATATATATATATATATATATATATATATATATATATATATATACAGAGAAAAATTATTTTGAAGGCATTCGACTTCGGGTACCGTCCTCAAAGTAGCGTCCTGTCTCCATAGTCGCCACTATATAAGGCCAGATAACTTCAAAATCACCTTTGGCAAAATGTGAGCACATTTGTATCTGAATTACTTCCGAGACAGTCCTGTCTCAAGAATCAACGAGATTCGTTTGGGTAAAATGTAAGAAACGTCCTCGAAACAGGCGAATGTGATGACAATCAACGATATGTAGATGTAACGGGTTCAAAATGTACGTTTCTCACAAATATATATATATACAGGGTGATGATTCTAAGGTGGCGACGTGTTTTTTAACGGTCCTATACGGAGATTTTGCAACCGGCAATGAGAACAATTAATTTTTAATGGTTTTCCAAGTCCCCATTGGAAAAATGTACTGCGTATTTTTCCGGTGAGCAATATTTGCCTGAAACAAATTAGGCATTTTGGGGGAAAAAACGAAATTCGCTTTTGAGTACAACAGGATGGAAATAATTCAAGTTCGAACGCATTTCGGACTGCATTTTAAAGACGTTAATGGAATCTAATTCCATTTTTTAAAAAAGCTCTTGAGGTGTGTTTTGTATTCAGAATTTAATTATCTTCATTGTACTCAACTCACAATGGAATTTTAATTTTTTTCCGGTATGTTCAATTTTTTCAGGGAAATACTACTCATTACGAAAATATGGTTTAGTTTTTTTGGGAGGTTTGGAAAATTTGAGTTTCATATTTTTCTCGGTCGCTAATCTTCGCACCAGGCCCTAGGAAAACACATTGCAACCTTCACATTACATATACAAATATATATATATATTTACATTTATATATATATACATATATATATATATATATATATATATATATATATATATATATATATATATATATATATATATATATATATATATATATATATATATATATATATATATATATATATATATATATATATATATATATATAATTAAAGCGAGAAAGACGTTCATCAAAATTTTTTAAAAGAGTTAATAAAACTTCGAGCAACCGCACCGTATACTCGCACTCCTGTGTATCTTATTTCCATGCGGTTGAATACTGTTGGCACAATAAAAAACGAGGTGAATTTTGTTACTCTCTGTTCTCACTCTTCCTTTCCCTCCCCCTCACTCTCTCTCTCTCTATCTCTCTGTCTCTGTCTCTCTCTCTCTCTCTCTCTCTCTCTCTCTCTCTCTCTCTCTCTCTCTCTTTTCCTTGTGATTCAATATGAAATGAATCATAATTAAAATGTACGATAAAATATATTATTTGAAGTAAAAAAACATAATTTACCTCTCGTGTGCTACGGTCAAGAAACTGAATTGCAGGTATGGTATTAATAAGAGTGATGACTACGACTGCGCATTATTGTTATTCAACAACGTTAACATTAGTACTGTTGTTATAAATATATCATTACTATCATTGTTATTATCAATAATAATGATGAATCCATATTTTTAAAATTATTTATTAATAACAATAACTGATAAAACCTAATAATGATTATTATAATTTTTTTTTACTTATTGCCACTATACAGAGCTCAATATTATATAACAGTTGTAAGTTAAAATCTATGCTAACAGTAAATAGACGATAAATTATTTAATGATAAAATAATTATCAATTGGCTTGTTGATAGAGTAATTATTATTATTATGAGTAGTATGACTAATATGTGTTTATTATTCTCATGATCAGCTGGCAATTTGTCGGATTATTACGGAATAGAAAAACCAGGTGACCGGAAGCTCTCATCGTAGCCAGTTTAATTCGCACTAAACGACAAATACATTGAATCTCCTTAAGCAAAAGAAGAAAAAATATGTATACAGGGTGCTAAGAAGGCCGATGCAAAGGCTTAAGGGGGCGATAGGTTACCTCGTTAGGAACATATCTAACCTAGGTTACCTTATTCCAAAGTCTAAGGATTTCGAGTTATCGTGATAGATATGATTTTTCGAAAAACTTCCAAAATTACGTACCAACTCGTTTACCTTTTATGATAATGCTATTTTTTTTAAATATCATTAACATGAGAGGCATCTTTCTGTTTTGACGAGTTTTTAATTATTCAACACATCCCATTTAGTTAGTTTTGTCGACGCCGATGATTGCATAGGTGGTTCGGCGATTAATTAAACGTTAAGCTAAGACGCAAATAAGTTTTTAGTCACCAAGTATTGTTTGTTTGAACATTATGAACGAGTTGGTACCTGATTTTGGGAAATTTTCCAAAAATCATACTTACCATGATAACTCGAAATCGTCGGACTTTGGACTAAGGTAACCTAGGTCAGATATGTTCCTGCCCAGATGACCTATCACCCCCTTAAGGCTTTGCATCGACCTTCCCGACACCCTGTACGATTTTTCCAAATCACCTCCCGTCGGATCGCCCGAGTCATTAGTACGAATTTTCGCGGAATAAATTCAATGACAAATTGATGTTTTTTTCGCCCGAATAGAAGAAAAACGAAAGAAAAACGAGAGCGAGCGAAAACTATTGTTGCATCGTTGTGTACGAGGGGCTATTCACGTGTGAAATCATTGAAGCACTTCTGTTCGAAATCGAATGCAAAATCACAAGAAATCGCCTGAAATCGCGAATCGTCTTACTAAATCAACATTATCCGAATGTGGTTAAAATCCCCTGAAATCGGGTTTAAATTTTTTGAAGTCGTCTGAAATCAGCATGAAATTACTTAATCCAGGAAATCGCTAGAAATCATCGGATTCACGAAACAAAGAAATTTTATTATGATTTTTCATAGCATAGTCCATTGTCCGTGCGTTCGAGCGGTTAGTCTGCGGCTCAACGCCAGTGACAAGTCAATTGACATGACTCTGTATGAAAAAAATTTAACGTTTCTTTTAATATCTATATCTGTGTCTTTTTTAATCACATTTTTCATTAAAAAAATTTGCCAGTTCATACAGTCAATACACAAGTCAATTGACATTACTATGTATGAAAGAAAATAAACATTTCTTTTAATATCTATATCTGTGTCTTTTTTAATCACATTTTTCATTTTAAAAAAATTCTTAATTCAAATTTGAGTCACAAGATTAGTCAATAAAAAAGAAATTTAACCATTTTAGGACTTTTTTTTCTCCCTCCAATGATTTCAGCAATCGCCTGAAACCGATTTGATGAATACAAATAAAATCAATTCAAATCAACTGAAATTACGTGAAATCACATGACTTTTGAAATAGCTCGAATCATTTGTGAAATCACAAAAATCGTATGAAATCGACTTCACAGAGAAATCTCTTCGCACCTCATTTGATAGTGAACGGCGCCTCGGCTGTGTATGCACGGGATAAAGGAGCCGCGAAAAGTCTTTCCGAATGCTTTTATATAGAGGGGGGATGCGGCGGAAAGGTATACGGAAAGGTCCGCGACGGTGCACGTGAGCAAGATCGGCGGATCGGAAGAGAGAGAGAGAGAGAGAGAGAGAGAGAGAAAAGTTCGGCGAGGAGTAATATTTCGTCGTTGGACGTTGAACAAAAAAGGAGACAATGCTGGGCACGGGATCGATTATCCTCGGTCCCAAATGGCGAAAGAGAGAAACGGAGTATATCCACGAGATTCTCTCTCTCTCTCTCTCTCTCTCTTCTCTCTCTCTCTCATCTCTCTCTCTCTCTCTCATCTCTCTCTCTCTCTCTCTCTCTCTCTCTCTCTCTCTCTCTCTCTCTCTCTCTCTCTCTCTCTCTCTCTCTCTCATCTCTCTCTCTCTCCTCTCTCTCTCTCTCTCTCTCTCTCTCTCTCTCTCTCTCTCTCTCCTCTCTCTCTCTCTCTCTCTCCTCTCCATATTGCGGGGCGCTGGGGCAGCTTCTCCCGCAGCAGACGCGAAGAAGAAGAGGATACCGAGGGCGGAGTGAACGGGGAGGGAGAGGATGTATGGAGAATGTATATTGCCGCCTGGACGACTGCTGGACCAGCAACAAGAACACGGAAGAGGGAGGGCAGGGAGGAACGAAAAGGCGAATCCTCACCCGTTCGCGCTCCTCGGCGTATAAACTATTGAGGGAGGGGGCGAGAGACAACAAGAGAGAGAGAGAGAGAGAGAGAGAGAGAGAGCACAAGAGCTTCGCTTCCGAGAATCGTAATTAATCACGTGAAGTTTTTTTTCCTTGCTTTTTTTCCGCTGCAACTGGCGCTCCCGCTGGAATCGCGAGGATGTAGGAAGGAAGTAGGTACTCCCTTCGGTGAGACTTGCCTGAGAGTGCTTCCTCGTCGGAAGCTCGCCGCGAGCAAGTATTTATTTTGTCGAAATATACCTACACCCGGACAAAATGGCTCTTCGAAAGATCCGCTCCAACTGCGACTTTCAAATTTTTCCAAAATATGTCATATATACACTACCGGCAAAAAGTTTCCGTACACAAGTTCAAAAGAGTGCCGCAACGGTTTCCTATGCCATTTCGCCGGTAGCTACGTAGGCCAATTTAATAAACGGCATTTCAAAGAGCAGGGATTTACCTTCATTTTGACTTTTGAACAAAATTTTACGTTTTTTTTTTTACAATTAGCACCCGGTTTTGTAAACGACCTTTCATCGCCTTCTTGTTCCCTTTCGAGTGGAGCCCGCTTGCAGTAATTACAAATTTACGCATTTCTTCGACCAAAATCAAAAGGGCGAAGCCTATAAGCTTCAATTTCGTTTTTTTTTCTGCGATTTTTTTCCAACAATATTTCGTTTTGTGTGAAAAAAATAGATAATTTGAAAAATGCTTCGGAGTTTGGGTTTCTTTGGGTTTTTTTTTATAAAACGTACTTCAAAACTCTGCTCGAGGCATCTTAAATCGAAGCAAAAAAGTGGCGAGCTTCGAATTATGCAATGGCCTCCTCGATCTCCCGATCTCAGTCCCATAGAACTGATGTGGGATGAAATGTCGGCGAGAGGCGGTTTCTTCGACGAAACCAAAGTTTAATATGTAAGTCAAAATTTCAATTATATTATTGTTATGGTATTCAGATCAATCGAACTTTGACCGGAAATACAACTCACAAGTGAACAAGTGAACAAGTGAACAAGTGAACAAGTGAACAAGTGAACAAGTGAACAAGTGAACAAGTGAACAAGTGAACAAGTGAACAAGTGAACAAGTGAACAAGTGAACAAGTGAACAAGTGAACAAGTGAACAAGTGAACAAGTGAACAAGTGAACAAGTGAACAAGTGAACAAGTGAACAAGTGAACAAGTGAACAAGTGAACAAGTGAACAAGTGAACAAGTGAACAAGTGAACAAGTGAACAAGTGAACAAGTGAACAAGTGAACAAGTGAACAAGTGAACAAGTGAACAAGTGAACAAGTGAACAAGTGAACAAGTGAACAAGTGAACAAGTGAACAAGTGAACAAGTGAACAAGTGAACTCACAAGAAGCAATGCAACTTTTTTGCTGTCTTGAGGTTTTGTTGTAAATCTCATATTCTCGTACTCCGGAGCAATTTTCGAATTATCTATTTTTTCATAAAAAAACGAGATATCGTTGGAAAAAAAATCGTAGAAAATTTAAAAAAAACGAAATTGAAGGTTAGACTTCCTTCTTTATGATTTAGGTCGAAGATATGCGTAATACTCAAAATCGGAAAAAACACTCGAAAATGAACTTTCTTCGTGTTTTTACACGACGAAAAATGGTCGTTTTAGAAACCGGGTGCTAATTGTAAAAAAAAATCGTAAACATTTTTGGAAAAAGTCAAAATAAAGATAACTCCCTCCTCTTTAAAATGCTCTTTATTAAATTGGCCTAAGTCAACTACCGGCGAAATGGCATAGAACACCCTTCCGGCACTCTTTTGAACTTTTCGCCGGTAGTGTATAATATAATAATATATATATATATGATCCGTTGCCATCGTGCTATGATTATAATCGGGTTATGTGATGATAAATATCAATTTTTTTCCATTGGCGTTTACTAAAAAAATAATTATAATCTATTACGAAAGTAATAATAAATTATTTAGATGGACTAATATAGATTGTGAATATATTTTATCTTGTATATACATACATGTATTTTTCCGTGAGTTTCAATGCATACCCTTGCAGGATTTCACGTATTCCCAATTCCGAATTGAACCCGATCACTCCCTACCCGCCTCCGCTGATTTTACGTAACTTTCGTTGCGTCCACGAGCTACGAGCTACTTATGCACGCAGTTGCAAGCACGAACGCTCTCCTGAAAATACGTAATAGCATATTGTCATAACAATACAAAAAAAAACGAAAAGAAAAAAACAAGACGAAAATTGTCCTGACAATATGAATGTACATATTTTCGTACTGTATGCCTCGTTTCGTTTTCCTCTGCTAAAAACTGGTCCACTCCACACAATCGAAACAAAAAAAGAAGAAACAACGAAAATATGTACATACATATTTTCCGGAAAATTCTTGTTCTATTTTTGATTACGACGAATTAATTTTCCCGTTATTTTTTCATTTTTTACATCTACGTTCAATACAACGTATGCGAAACGATTTTTTTTCCAAATACATTATTTTCGGGATATTCTTTCCACGCACGCATGTGCGGCGCACGAGTCAGTAATTACGAGGGGCATGGTAGAGGACGGGATTTTTTTCTCGGTCGAAGCTCATTCCTCGTTAACGTTCGAGCGCTAATCTTATGCGCATCACCGGACGTTGAAAATTCTTTCCCTTTCTCGCGTGTATCTGCGAACCCCGTTACTCTTGTTTTTCAATTTTTTCACAATAAAGCGAAGAATTTCACGCTGCAGAGACAGAGAGAGGGAGAGGGAGAGAGAGAGAGAGAGAGAGAGAGAGAGAGAGAGAGAGAGAGAGAGAGAGCGTGTGAGAGGCAAAGATTTCGTCCACGCCGAATTCGCGAGAGAGCTCCATCAAAGATGAGAGAGAACCCCGAAACGACTTTACGGGAATTAAACGCGAGAAATCGGGGAGATATGGAGCCGCGAAATGCGATGTGGCCATCCGTCACTTCGTTCGCCCTCGCACAGCCTTTCCTCTTTCTCTCTCTCTCTCTCTCTCTCTCTCTCTCTCTCTCTCTCTCTCTCTCTCTCCCCCGCTCTCTCACGCAGGTGTTTCGCGTGACCCCGTTAAGCTCTTCGTTTTCATCCCCTCAGGGATGACGTGCGATCGCGCGCGGCATCTGTTGCAAATTCGTTAAATATACGAAAGATTTGCAGAACGAGAGGAGACGCATCGCCACGCTAAGGAAAAAACACTTTCAGAGAAAAAATTAGGCAAATAAAAATATTCGAGTCATGTTGATCAGTGGGGGACTGAGTTAATGACTCAGGGACTTTTAATGAGGCGAAAAACAACCTTCGTTCGTTAAGGGGGGATTGTCTTTTTTTTTCGCAAAATTTACCGCTTTTTGGGAATTTTTTTGTGAAGAAAGTATACAACGGAAAACTTGTGAAACTTGGCATATAGTTTTATTGATCTGTTTACTACATACAAAAAAATTTTTAAACAATTTCATCAAAAAATCCGCCTCCCACCCCCCTCGACGCGCAATGGTCCTTTTTGATGGTGTGCACGATTACAGCCTTCACATTCATCCTGCAACAAAAACCCAAAAAGCATTTTACATTAGACACATATAGCTATCGTTCGATGACGGGAAAAAAAAAATTGACGATTTGGTGACGTTTTGAACTTGAAGTATCGATTTTTCGAAAAAAATTGATCGATTTTTTGTTATAAATACAAAACTATTAAACGTATTGCTTTTTTGCTTCATCAAACGATAGCTATATGTGTCTAAAGTAAAATGCTTTTTGGGTTTTTGTTGCAGGATGAACGTGAAGGCTGTAATCGTGCACACCATCAAAAAAGGACCATCGCACGACGAGGGGGGTGGGAGGCGGATTTTTTGATGAAATTGTTTAAAAATTTTTTTGTATTTAGTAAACAGATCAATAAAACTATATGCCAAGTTTCACAAGTTTTCCGTTATATACTTTCTTCACAAAAAAATTCCCAAAAAGCGGTAAATTTTGCGAAAAAAAAAGACAATCCCCCCTTAAGGCCTTAGACCACAGTAACGGGTATAAAATCATGCCCACACGGAGAAAAATACGGCCTCAAATTCTAACACTCATTGCCAGAATTCTAATCTTCAGTGCTAGAAAATATAACAGTTTACTGCCAGTTCAGAAAATCTAAGACTTGTTATAGAAGTGTAAAAATGATTCTCACACCATATAGTAAAAATGATGCGTGCATATTACATTTGAAACTATTCTCGCATAGGCGCGAGTCCTATACGCTGCATAGTAAAAATAATGCGTGCTTTGTAAAATACCAACCTTTAGTACACGCTATATTTTCATATGGATTTTACTATACGGATAGCTGTACGGAATTACTATACGGAAGCTCTTTCGAGAAGTTTCGAGTAGTCGCCCATTTGGTACGTTGAAAAAAAAATGCTAACAGCTTGATATTCATACTAAATAGATGTGTAATTAATGTTATGAGTGAATCACTTTTTCATACGAAAAAAAAGTTAAATTCGCACATGATTTTATGCCCGTTACTGTTGATCTTCAATTGTGAAGATTTTATGCGTGGTCAAAGTGCGCATCAGCAATTTTTCGTCTTTGCATTTTTTCTTCATTTAGGATTTTTTTAATCTCTTTTTGCGTCGACAATTTTCTATCGCTCCTTTCGCCAGAGATTATAGTGTGGAATCTATATTATTATTAATAAAATGATCGTTACAATTACAGCCGTGCAACAATTTATGATTTACCTATTAGCAAAGCTCTTGTTAATATGAATATTACTATTATTTGTCATTTTATTGTTCATTTCATTACTCATATTATTGTTATCATTGTTACGTTATTATATTATGATAGTCTTATTGATAACAATTATTATATCCCTGCAATGGCTTATTTGATTATCATTGTTATTTGTCGATGTCCGATTTTATTGTTTATCCCATTGTTATTATTTTTACCTTTACTATTATACCCACGGAATGACTTATTAAATTATTATCGTTCGTATTGTTATTATATCCGTCGCTGATTTGATTTGTCCGAAGACTTACAACTTGCTCGGCATCAATAATAATAATAATAATACCTATAATTATTATCACTATGAATATTGTTGATATCGCGAGTGTTATTGTCATTTTTACTATCCTCTATAATAATATCATTATCACCAAAGTGAAAAGAACAAAGTTGGCAAAAAATATTCACATCAATATTCTGATGGTCATTTGGATGCTGCATGACCAAAGTACCATGAACGAGATTGCGTGGCTATGGGTAAGGCATTTTCTTCGCTAGCTCATGTTGTCTGCACACCGGACTTTTTCCAAAATTCCATTAAATCGGCGGCAATTTGGGAATAAAAATAACAAGGGTCGAAAGGGGGTAGGGTGAAGGGGGGTGGGGACGGTCTTTAGGAAAGGATCTAAACAAAGCCTCGGTGAGGGCAAGAGAGAGAGAGAGAGAGAGAGAGAGAGAGAGAGAGAGAGAGAGAGAGAGAGAGAGAGATGATCCTGATCCTGGTAGACAGGCTGGAGCCTGGCTCATCGGACGCCAGCAAGAATTCCTGGAAGAATCGGTTTCGGCTACGCCTATACCTGGACAGGTGCACCCATTCTTGGGTGCTGTTTCTCTATATACGAGTCAGGCTGGCTGGTACTTGGACAAGAGAGAGAGAGAGAGGGAGAGTTGGTCCAGTTGTCAGAAACGGATCCCTTGAGTTATAGGGACTCTCTTTCTCTCTCTCTACCTCTCCCTCGACAATTCGACGTTCCTTTGCCGAGCAGGCTAATGATTTTTTTAAGACCTCGAATTTGTTGCGTTCCGCTCGCGCGTTTGGCCTGAACGGATTCCTCGACTGACACTTCTCACGCGCGGAGAAATAAATTTCGTGCAATATATCCACGAAGGACTTCGAAATCAATTTAAAAAAGAAAACGAAAACAAGCGACCAATATTGTCCGGAAAAGCCATTGCATTTTCAGGACAATTTATGTTCCATTTCTTTTTTTCGGTTTTAATTAAAATAAATAAAAAATCAAGTAGAAAAAAAACCGAGAAAAAGATGAGAATTGTTGTGAAAATATTCTTTCACGAGGATTTTCAGGACAATTTTCGTCTCCTTTTTTTTCATTTCAAAGTTATTTCTTGGTTTTTTTTCGCGTGAGATGCAAAAAACGGAGAGAAAATTATCCGGAAAATTCTCAGGACTTTCGAGGCAAAGATTTTCGGGTCAATTTTTGGCCTGTTTTGCTTGTGTCGTTTTTTTTCACTACCCTCTCGATCTAATTTTAATTGAAAACGAAAACGAAGACAAAAACTGTTTGGAAATTGTGTATACGCAAATTCACCTCGCTTTTTTTTTGTTTCACTCGAAACGACAATTACGAAAAAAAAACGCGTCAAGAATAACAGGACGACAACATATATATACGTATTTCCAGCACAATTTTCGTCCTAATTTTTATACGCACGGTTTTTTTTTTATTCCAATTTTTTTCGTGGATAGATCTAAGTATATAATATATATATATATATATATATATATATATATATAACATAAAGTACATATATTACATATATATACCATATATATATATATACATAAAGACTTGCATGTACACGCACTGTTCGAGTGCATCGTCTCGGGACGGGCCGTCGCCGCGGAACCGATGAAAAATGCTCCTTCGTCCACGTCACGAGAGAGCTAGCGAAAGAGCGTGCGAGAGAGAGAGAGAGAGAGAGAGAGAGAGAGAGAGAGAGAGAGAGAGAGAGAGAGAGAGAGAGAGAGAGAGAGAGAGAGAGAGAGAGAGAGAGAGAGAGAGAGAGAGAGAGAGAGAAAGAGGAAGGAAAACGAAAAACAACGAAGACAAAAAATTACATTCATATAGAGAGCTACGAGAGTGATAAACGACTACGTGGTCACATAAACGAACGAATGATACACTCGCCAAGCTCGAGAGAGCGAGTGAGCTCATTGTCCATGACACGAGTAAGATTTGATGTGCAACAAAGAGTACACGATACATAGCCATTACATACATACGTATCTAAATTTATATTTTATATATATATATATATATATATATATATATATATATATATATATATATATATATATATGGGAAATGCCACGCCATTTCACCTAGTCCGTAACCCCGACCATTTGTGGTTTTCGTGATTTTTTTTTGTAAAATTGCACCCCATAAAATGCATATACACACCAATTTTCGATTTTTATCCCTTCTCTTCTGGGAGTTATAATTTTCCGAAATATATCGATTTCGGAAGGCTTGGAAGGCATAGCGTTTACACGCTATGATAACTCCTGAACTAATTGAAAACAAACTGTCACTACATAATTTTCAAAAGTGACTATATCATTTTTTTTTCATTTTGAAGCATACTTTCGTTAAAAAATATGAAAAAAATTATCAATCATCAATGTCGACGTTTTTTTTGTTTCCGAATTGAAATCTATTTTTTATAAAGAGGATTGCCTTTTTTGTTTTTTTTTTCAAAAAATTCCTTAGGACAAAGTGACCCATTCTATGATTTTTAAATTTCGTCTCATCGTGGGCCCATTTTTTCTATTGTTTTCTTTAGAATTGATCATATTTTTTCGAAAGATTTTTATCATTTTCATGTTCAAAAATGCTATTAATGATTCTGTGATTTCCAATTGGGCTTCGACAGGCCTGAAACGGTTGACTTTTAATTTGTGCCAAATTTAACAATGAAAAATGATTTCGAAAAAAAATCGTCAAATTCAGTACAGATTCGTACAAATTCATATATATATGTGTGTGTGTGTGTGTGTGTGTGTGTGTGTGCGTCTGTGTACACGCACCCACACACACATGTAAATTGTGAGTATCGAATAAGAGCATTAAGGCATGATTCTACTTTGAAACCATGAAAAAAACGCTATTTTCGTGAATTTTTTCTGAGAATACTATTAAAGATATCGATATGGGGTTTAAACTGTTCAATAAATACACTCTTTAAGTACATAAAAAAAAATTTTTTATGTATTTTATTCATTTTTTGTACACGTAAAATATGTTTAAAGCCAACGCCTCGAAAAGCAGGTACCGTTGCCGTGGTCGTGAAATCTTCCCTACGGATGGTCTGAAACAAAAAAATCAACTAGTTTCATGTTCAGTATGTCTTCAGGAACCGACCTAACTAGAATATTTTATATACGTGCAAAATTAACAAAATGGCGGCTAAAATACGAAAAAAAAAATGCGTTTTTTTGGGTCTTTTTTTGCAATAAAAAAATAGTTCTAATCAAAATTTCAAGTTGATTGTAGTTAGGTCGGTTGGTACACACATATAGAATATGTGTTCCAAATTTCATAAGGATCGTTTCAGTACTTTTTGAGTTATCACGACCACGGTACTTGAAAATGTCGTTTCGAGAAAAACGCGTTTAAAGTTTTGGTGAGTGATAAATCGTAGAAAAAATTATCTTACCCTCAATCAGCGATGCCTGGGCCATATAATATGCCTTCGACGTGTTCCAGGTGGGTGTTTTCATCCAATTTAGCCTTTCAAAGTTTCAAAGTAGAATCCTGCCTTAAGGGAGCTTTCCAGTGTGAAATTTTCAAAAAATCGATTTTTTTTTTTTGCTTTATCGAATAGTCTACACTCTTCCGAATATTCCCTGAAATTTTCATGCCGAAATTCAGATTATTTCGGTTACTGTACAGCATTTCTTGGAAGAAGGCAACGGAGCGCTACAGCTACAGCGAAACTTTGAACGCGTTTTTCTCGAAACAGCATTTTTCAAAACGGTGTCCAACTTGGAGGGCAGAGTTTTAAAGCTATCGAGTTGAATTTTTTACACAATATTCTTAACGTCATTGTTTATCGTGCTATGGAAGCTTTTTTTTTTTGACATCTTCCTATTTTTTTGTAAAAAAAACTGCCAAAAAAAATGCTAAAATCGATACTTTTTGTTCAAACCGGCGCCATTTTTGCAAAAAAAAAAAAAAAAAAGCCTCCATAGCACGAAAGCCAATTATATACCGATCAATAATCTTTTTGTGTTTTTTGTTTCAGATCAAAATTGTGACCCCCAACGTGGACACCACATCCAAGTGCATTTTCTGCAACAATTGTTTCATCATTTTTATAGATATTAATTAATAAATAAATCGATCTTTAAAAAATTGTTTTGTATTCTTCAATACCCAATTAATATACAAAAAAAAACCAGACCGATTAGATTATTTTTTCTTTAAAAAAAAAAATCGCGAAAAACACCGATTTTTCGGGCTGTCACACTGGATGATGGCGAGTGTTCCACTCGTTCGCTCCTTTTCGTGACCTGACGATACAGGAGGAATAAAAAGGGAAAGTGTAAGGACGGAGGGTGGAGCACGAGCCAGGTTTCACGGGATAAGGCTTCGTGTTTGCGTTTAGGTATGTATAAGGGCGAAGGTGAGTACGCGCGTCGGATATTATGGGATATGCGGAGGTGCGTGCGAGATATCTCAAGCTTGAGCGATGGAGTTGCGTGGGTGTATCGATTGCCCCGCCTCCCCCCCACCCCGCTGCGTAGCCATGACGACACACAACCCTCTATCCTCTATCTAAAAGCCCTGGCCTAACCTCCGGAGCTTCTACGACGTACAAAACCTCCGTGCGCCCGCAGAGCTCGCCTCTCGCTCTCGCACTCGTCTCGTCGTCCTCGGCGTCCACCTCGTTCGCATCATCGTCCTCCTCTGGCCGCCCTTGCCCTGCGAACCTTCGCGACCACCCCCCGCACGTTCTTTCGCACCCTCGCGACCTTCGCGCTCGCCTGAATTCTGCCGCGTACCTTGAGCCTCTATCTATCTATCTATTCCCCCCCTCCCCCCCCCCCCCCCTTCTTGTCCTTATAGATCCCTAATCCCTAAACGGATCCTCATCAATGTTTTTAGGGATCGATCTTTTTGGAGATGTACAACCTGAATTTGCAGGGAGAATAATCACCCTCTATTAGAGTTCCGTACATTTGACCAATTAATTTTTCGTTTAAAACTAGACATTTAATTAGGTAATGCTTTTTTTCTGGCTTACCTCTTCGGTAGTTCTAAACTGAAACCATATAGGGTGGGTGGTAACTAAAGAAAGCTTCGTATACTCCTACTTTAAACTATTGGGGAGAATATGTAAAATTATTGTTGTTCAAATATTTACGATACCAAATTACTTATTTTTGGAGTCGGTACCCAGCCAATTGTCAATGTTTTCACATTTTTTGCAGAAAACGAGGAGGTGAAGACATATAAATGAAATATACGGTTTTTTTATACTTTAAACAAAATGTATACTATCTCGTTTCTTGCGTGACGGTAGTCTCTCGTTTTTGGCTGGCACCGACTCCAAAAATAAGGCATTTGGTATTGTAAATAGTTAAGTAACGATAATTTTGTATATTTTCATTATAAATTTATTGTATCACGTGTACAATAAAATTATTATATATACTACGTTATGAATCGTCGTTTCAGTATTTGTTGTTTAAATATAGTATATGGTACATAATTGACAGAAATTGCAAATTCCTAGCTAGTTTCGTTTTTGAGATAGACCCCCGTAACAAAAATGATCCAAAACTGACAACTTTAACGATCCCTCATTTCTATATTTTTTAAGACAAAAAATAAAAAATATATATATATATATATTTGTACTATAGACACCCCACATTGCCAGGGTAAGAATTTTTTCTGCTCATTTGCATGTATGGGACATGGAAAATAATTTAATTGAATTTCTAATTCAATAGTGGATTTTAGATCGACATTCTACACACAATATTCAAATTTCGGGTGTTTAAGTCATTCCGTTTACGAACTAGAGCCTTGGTGTACTGAACCCCTAGAAAATGAGGAAAACGATAGAAAAATAATTATCTTTTCGTTTGAACGACAATTTCGAAATTCCGCAATGCGAGCTTTTGGTCGAGTTGCAATATCTTTTTTGGCAGAAGGTATTGGGGCGATGAAGGGCGAGGAGGAGAACTTGCTAGGTTCGAGTTTTTAGTATTGAAAAGTACTGATAAACATTGACGTTGGTATTATTAAACGGGATTATGCCTAGTTGTAACAGCCAAAAACAGCTTATTATCGGGATTAAAAAAATAAAATCGTGGTTTATATTTTTACAAAAATTAGGTATTTGAAAAAGTATGATCTGAGGAGCACTCTTCCATTTTTTTCTGTAAAAATATTTAATTATAATCGATTTACTTCTGGACAAGGGTACCTAATATCAAAATACCAAACAGATTTCAGTTAGTATATTAGATTATGCTATGATTTTTCAAAGGAAATTTCGAAATTTCAAATTTAAAAAAATACCGCGTATCCCAAGTGCTTTCTTGGTTTTTGCAAAAAAAAAGACATTTTTCTTTTATCAAATCACAAGTATACATTGGTAAAAAAAATACTTCGATCAAGTACTATATTTTTTAGATCTAAAAAAATCTGAACATTTAAGAAAGATCGATGCAATGTGGTTTTTGATATTTTGGTTTAGATATTTTGTTATCTATTTTAATAAGATGAGGTACTGTCAAAATATATTGGTTTTGAAAAAAGTGATTTTTCTATTATGCTGCATGGCCAATCAGGCGTAGATGCTTCTGGCAACTAGGCTCATCGCAAAGCAAAATGTGAAAAAGTAAAAAATGTACTTTCAGTATGATTATCAAACTTTCGTATGAACGGGTTCTTGTTTTAAATTTTGAAATTACGAAAATAGCATGCAAGTGAAAAAAAAGTTCCATTTTCAATTTAAAAAAACAACTTTAATGATTTGTTATCAACAAATAGATGAACATATGAAAAAAATCATCCGACTATCCGTTAGAAAATGCTAGAAGTTAGCTAACTATTATAAATGCTAGAAGCTATGGTCTGTTCGGCTTTGAAGTGAATAGGCCGAAAACATTTTGAGATATGACTAACACCGTTTCATAAAAATTATTTTCGACAAAAGCGCCAAATAAAAAAGGGTAAATCGCAACGAGGCGATTCGCCCTAGCGCTAGGGTTCTGGTCCTTCACAAAAATCATCATAACTGGCTCAATTTTTGGAATGTTGACAAAATCTTCGTTGCAATTTTAAGCTTAGCCTGCAGGCTCTAAACCTTTGCACACCAAAAAAAATCGTGAGGGAATTATGGAACGTTCTAAATTCGAACGCAAGAATTTATTTTCTTTCGGAATTTTTTCAACACTTAAAATTTACGTCCTGACACCCCGAGTTTCATTACTTCCTTTTTTCTTCAATAATTTAATTTTCCCCCCGTCTTAAGATTCGTTTTTTAAACTTTTTTCTGGAGGCCTTTTATGGAGAACTATGTGGCCCGAAAAAATAATAAAAACGCCGTCGAAATAAAAATCCAACCGAAATAAAAATTCTGCTGGGAGAGTGCTATAAAAAAATCTCGAAAAAATATTTTTCCCATTCTCACCGGTTTTTCTAGAGACACGACCAAGACTTCAAAATCGCCCCTCCCCTCCCCTCATATCCCTCTCTCGCGCTCTCTCTCTCTCTCTCTCTCTCTCTCTTCTCTCATCTCTTCTCTTCTCTCTCTCTCTCTCTCTCTCTCTCTCTCTCTCTCTCTCTCTCTCTCTCTCTCTCTCTCTCTCTCTCTCTCTCTCTCTCTCTCTCTCTCTCTCTCTCTCTCTCTCTCTCTCTCTCTCTCTTTCTTTTACACAGTGCCTCACAGAACACAATACCGTCTCATTATGTTATCCGCGCATCTTGTCTGCAATAGCCATTTATCATTCGACGTAGCGAGAGAGAGAGAGAGAGAGAGAGAGAGAGAGCACTCGTAGATTCCCACACACTCACATCTATTACGGACCAACAGCTAATAAAATAAAAAATTTAAGAATAAATAAAAAACGACAACATGAAACAAACTTTCCGTATTCTCAACTCTATGATTGGTTTTGACCCCGAAAAAGAGAACCAACATGAGATAAGGCTCGCGAACGAAATAAAAATTAATTTTAAGGGAGGTCACCACTGTGTCGGCCCGAAAAAAGGTCGTTTTTCCGAATTTTTTTCCCACTAGATTATTTATTTGGGATTTGGAAAAAAAGGTATCTTATTCAGCATGCATCGAACGTATTTCGTGTAAATTTTTACTTGAACAAATAAAAAATCAACTTTATTCAGGTATGAAAATGTAGTCTGAAAAAAAAAATAAAAAAATTTTATAATCTATGTCAATCTAATTATCGTTGGATGTACCAGTTTTCTAGACAAAAAAAAATCACAAGCGTCGGGTGTTAAATAAAGTGCAAATTTGCCGATATCTTGTACAAATTCATCGAAATTAGTAAAAAAAACAAAAATCAATATAAAACCCCGAGAACAAGGGAAGAAGAGCGAATGACGTTAAGCAATAAAATTGACAAGTCTTAAGAGGATATTTCTAATAATGGATTATAGAATACTGGTTAAAGATTTACGAGAATAAAATACGTAATATGTTCCTCGTCTCTTTTTTTAATCTCTATAAAATTCTAGTATCTTGTTAAACGATCTTTTTCCAAATCTCTCTTTAAATATCTTTCTAATCCAGCTCTAAAATTTTTTACCAAGAGGCATTTTTTTAGAGAGGGAATCTCTTTTTAAAAAATTATTCTCAAGTATTGATGGACAGGCGGACCGACAGCTGAGAGAGAAAATCATTCATCAATTTCGACGTAGAACACGAATATACATATACCTACTTACATACATATACAGGGTGTCCCGGAAATACCACGTCATACTAAACGGAGTGCTGGATTGGATCATGACCTACTAAAATATCAAAATTCGCTCTAAGGGAAAAGTTCACCGTTTTTGGAGATTTGTAAACGTTTTAAAAAAATTTGCAAAATCCTCGCACTATCTTTCTGCTACCGTTTCGAAAAATTGACTTTTTTGTAGTACTTTTTGCTATAGAAGAGTAGTCTCGAATAGCTGTTTTCTCCATTGCATATAAAGTGGTTCGGAAAAATATTAAAGGTATCCCATAAAAAAAATTAGTTTAGTCTTTTACTTGATAAAAATAATATCCGTAAATGGCCCCTAAGAGGAGGCAACTATTCAATACTATTTTAATACCTAGAAGGATTATAAAGAAGTTCATTTCTCCAAAACGCATCAATGAGATCATGGCTTGTTCAAGGATTTTACAAACTTACAAAAAAAAGTACAAGGGTCCAAAAAAATGGTGGTATTTTTACTAGGGGGAAATTTTGAGGTTCTAGTAGGTCATGATCCCTTCTAGCACCCCTTTAAGTATGATGTGGTCTCTACGGGACACCCTGTGTATGTATATATATATATATATACAGTGGAGAGTATATAAGTAGAGAAAGGATATTTCGAACCCGTTATATCTACGCAAAGTCGACTATGAGGCCATTTTCACTTTGAGGACAGTCCTCAAAAAAAAATCAAACGATTCGTTAATTTTGAAGAAAAAACGGCCCTTAAAATGACCTTTTTATAAATTCATCTTTCCACATATAAATATAGGGTGAAAAAAGCAAGGCTTTATCCGAAAAAGCTTTGCATGTTATATTTTGTGACTTTGGCCCTTCTGTCAGTTAGAATTTTGTATTTTTACGCATAGAGGGGTCGAGTCGCTTGTACTCTCACGGTTTGATGGACGCCTGTTGTTACGGAGGTTCCTCGTCCCTCTCCCGACTTACTTTTATGAGAGAGAGAGTGAGAGAGACAGAGAGAGAGAGAGAGAGAGAGAGAGGGGGAGAGGCGAAGACAACGTGGCAACCATAAAAATTGATGAACGTCTTTTTTTGACTAATTTATTAAGCTCGCGAGGTGAAGCAGCCAATGAACAAAAAAAACATTGGAGAGGGGGTTGTATCGAGAGAAAGAGAGAGCGAGAGAGAAACGAGCGTACGAAATTTATAATGACCGTGTGCTTCGAGAGAGTCGCGCATTCTTGGCCCGATCGCTTTGTTACTTTGAGTAACGATCGATCCCAAATTTTCGACGGGTCGCCATTCTTCGCTTATTAGAAAATAGAAGACGAAACCTCCTCTTCTCGTGTCTCTGATGCAATTTTATTATTTTCCAGTTTCATTTTATTTCTCCAATTCAGATCAATTCTTACCTCTCAAATAAAAGAAATATATATATATATATATATATATATATATATATATATGAGGCATTCCACGCCATTTCGCTTGCCCGTGACCATAACCATTTCTAATTTTTTCGATTTTTTAAAATAAAATCTTATGCTATGCAGGGAGTATTTTCACAAATTTTTAAATTTTTATCGCATGTATGTCAGAAGTTACGATTTTTCGAAAAATCTGGATTTCAGAAAATTTGGAAACGTTCTAACGCCGATATCTCTTAAATTAATCGATATATCGAAAAATGTCTACAGATCGATTTTTTTCATATTAGTTCACACTTTCATAAAAAAAAAGGGAAAAAAATTTAAATCATCGTTGTCAACATTTTTTCAGCGTGTAAAGTGAAAACTATTTTTTTTAAAGATGATTGCCATTTTTTTTTTTTTCAAAAAATTCTGTAAAATAATATGATGAATTATACGAATTTTAACGCTAGTCCTGTGGGACCATTTGTCCTAATATTTTTTTAAAAATAAATTCAATTTTTTTCACGAATTTTTCGAGTGTTTCGTATGAATCATATTTATCGTATTCGCAATATGTTTTTATGTTTTTGTACCATTTCTGAGAAAAATCACGCCTACACTTGGCAAGCGTGCATCCCAAGGTTGAAACATTACATTGTTTGAAATATAAACATGGGAGTGTTATTGTCTCCTTCTGTCGAGGAGCGAGGCTCATGAATCCAGAGTATTTTCGAACACTTGCCAAAGCAGCCAGAAGCAACAGTCATTTTTTGTCACTGCTATGGCATTGAACGTGCATTTTGATCGGTGTTGCAATGCTTTTGACGAAAAAAATCATGCGAAAAAAAAGATCTACGAATTGCATCGGAAGAAATACAAAATAAATTGAATTTACACGGTAATTATTTACTTGTGTAAACAGTGTCGGACAAAATCATTACTTTTGCCGGAGAAATCAAACGAAGATTGCAGTGCAAGGGCCAAGAGCAATGACCCGCAAGATGACAACGATTTTTCAAATTGCTTAGGTATCAAGACTTTTTGGTTATAAATTACTTTTTTGATGCTTTAAACACTCCTTAGTTTTTATCCTTTTTTGTTACATTTTTGGTGGAATAAATATTCATTCCATTTTTAGAAATGCTTTCTTCTTACAATAAAAAAATGTTATCTCAACAGAGTATTTCTTCCCATGTAAGCATCAACACACAGTTATCTGTTTTAAATGACCCTTTACAACTATTAACCGAGTCACCAATTCCGTCGAAAAAGCTAAAAAGTGAACACTACTTACGTGAAAAAGTTGATAAGTTTTGTTATAATTTGAAATTGCTCCGTGTCATGAATCGACACTCTACGGGGATCGAAATGATTTTGGTGGATTAATTGAAAATTAAAAAATTAAGTACGCAGACAAAAATACGACCAGGGCAAAAAAATTCCAAATTTTAACATTGTTGCCGATGAACTGGAGTGTAAAGAAAATTTCTCGAATCACGAATACGACCGAGCATTGGTAGAAATATCGAAAAAACTCATCACCACCACTGGTGTACTTTGCACTCCGGAATCGAAAAAAGGTGATTAATATCACATGTTTATTCTTCATCACCTTGTTTAGTCACTGTTTGTTCGTTTGTTCAATAACCCCTATTTTCTATAGGTCGATCAATCTCTGACGAGTCAAAACTAAAAGTTAAAAATTTTTATACGGACGACGAAGTAAGTGTCACCATGCCTGGTGAGAAAGACCTCTTTTCGGTTCGCAATGATGAAGGAAGAAGAGTTCAAATTCAAAAGCGATTAATTCTTTCCAATTTAAAAGAATTATACGAAGATTTTCGGAACAAGTTACCTGAAGAGAAGATAGGCTTTTCGAAGTTCGCATCTCCACGTCCTGAGAATTGCGTACTCACAGGCGCAAGTTGCACACACACCATTTGCGTTTGTTCGATACATCAAAATATAAAACTATTAATGATGGTAATTATTGATCTATTAAATCAAATTCAAAATGAAAAATAATGGAAAACATCTCACATTGATGTGTGTAAGTGAGGCAATGCCCGGGAAATTTAACGGTTATGTTTTGTGCAATTTTCTTTTTGATGCTTATACTGTCGAGCCACTTCCACGTATCTTGATAATATGATTTAATATTATAAAACTTATTCTTATTGCAGGAGCTAATTTGGGTCTCAATGCTTCTTCGGGAAATGCGATGTTTGTCCAGAAATAGAAAAGTTCAGGGATTTATTGTCCGAGGTTCTAGAGAGAAATCATATTGACAACATTACATACAAACATTGGATTTCTAATCCACGAACGACTCCCGAAACAGCTGTAAAATCTTCATTAGATTTCGTCGATCATTTTCGTAACAGCTTGAAAACGCTGTTGCTCCATTCATTCATTGCGAACGAACAAGCTAATTTTATGAAATCGTTTAAAATTTCATTAAGGAAGCTTTCCAGTGTGACAGCCCGAAAAATCGCTGTTTTTCGCGATTTTTTTTTTTAAAGAAAAAATAATCTAATCGGTCTGGTTTTTTTTTTTTTGTATATTAATTGGGTATTGAAGAATACAAAACAATTTTTTAAAGATCGATTTATTTATTAATTAATATCTATAAAAATGATGAAACAATTGTTGCAGAAAATGCACTTGGATGTGGTGTCCACGTTGGGGGTCACAATTTTGATCTGAAACAAAAAACACAAAAAGATTATTGATCGGTATATAATTGGCTTTCGTGCTATGGAGGCTTTTTTTTTTTTTGCAAAAATGGCGCCGGTTTGAACAAAAAGTATCGATTTTAGCATTTTTTTTGGCAGTTTTTTTTACAAAAAAATAGGAAGATGTCAAAAAAAAAAAAGCTTCCATAGCACGATAAACAATGACGTTAAGAATATTGTGTAAAAAATTCAACTCGATAGCTTTAAAACTCTGCCCTCCAAGTTGGACACCGTTTTGAAAAATGCTGTTTCGAGAAAAACGCGTTCAAAGTTTCGCTGTAGCTGTAGCGCTCCGTTGCCTTCTTCCAAGAAATGCTGTACAGTAACCGAAATAATCTGAATTTCGGCATGAAAATTTCAGGGAATATTCGGAAGAGTGTATACTATTCGATAAAGCAAAAAAAAATCGATTTTTTGAAAATTTCACACTGGAAAGCTCCCTTAAGCGAACGGCTGCACGCGCAAGTCTCCAATTACCGATGAATAAGCAGATAACAACTGCGTTCGATCTGTATGAGTGGGCGGCTCAGACTAATAACGTGCCCAATATGACCGCGAAATTCGCGTCATCAGATGCCTATCAAAATGAAGCGCAAAAATATGATGGCGCCTTAAGAGTAAAAGATTTTTCAAAATCTGATCAGTTTCGGTTGTGTAAACTTTTTAAACTAGTGAGAAAATAAATATCTAACTCTCTCAAGATAAAAAAATATGTACTTAATATTTCATTCATATATTCTCCTGAAATGCATAATTTTTATTATTTCTTCTAGGAAAGTAATGGAAAAACAATTCTTCAACATATTAGATCGGGCTATAATTGTAAAATTATCACTACAATTACTAATTGTAAATAAGTACAATCATTATTACTTACGAGGATTATTAGTAATAAAAATTATTAGTCATTTATGGGAAACACGCGAATTTTCGTGAAAAAAGTTGAATTTACTTTTGAAAAAATACGAGGAAAAATGGTCTCACAATGGGACTAGCGTTAAAATTTATTTAATTCATCATATCATTTTAGAGAATTTTTTGAAAAAAAAATGGCAATCATCTTTAAAAAAAAATAGTTTTCACTTTACACGCTGAAAAAATGTTGACAACGATGATTTAATTTTTTTTCCTTTTTTTATGAAAGTGTGAAGTAATATGAAAAAAATCGATCTATAGACAATTTTCGATATATCGATTAATTTAAGATATATCGGCGTTAGAACATTTCCAAACTTTCTGAAATCCAGATTTTTCGAAAAATTGTCACTTCTGAAATATATGCGATAAAAAATTTAAAAATTTGTAAAAATACTCCTTGCATGGCGTACTAGGTTATAAAAAAAATGTTTAATTGAAAATGGTCACGGTCACGGCCAAGCGAAATGCCGTGGAATGCCTCATATATATACACGTATATACATATATATCTATTTTATATTACATTGGGGATACAATTCGGAAACAGATTTACAATTTTGTTTTAATTTTTTTTCTTGGAAAATGATTCCAATTTTGGAAATTCCACCAATGCCACCTATTTTTATTAGAAAAAAGAGGTTTTTAGTACACTAGATATTAAGTTTTGAAATCCAATTGCATTAAAAATGAGGGATTTTTTAAATTGGATTGTAGGATTTAAATCTTCCTTTCTATTTAGTTAAACCAAAAATGTATTGATTCGGAATTTATATTCGAAGAGGATATTTCAACTTATAATTCAATTTAATGAAGATAAAAATTATAACGACTTTCAAATTTGTTGATTTTTATTAAAAGTTTGTTCACTTGGTCGTGTAAAAATTTGTTTGGATAATTAATTTTCATATCATATTGAGTACTAACTGTATTTAATTACAACATAAAGAAGTTATACCACCGATTGTTTTTTAATTGAAATAGAATGAGTTTGACGGCGTACCATTTTTTACGTTTGATTGTTAGTTCTCACTATTAACAACGACTTCCTTAATTGTCAAAAAAATGAAAAAAAATTCAAAACACAAATGAATTATCCAAACAAATTTCGACCCAACAAAGTGAATGACTTTTTTTTTTAAATAAATAAATTTCGCGGTTGTTATAATTTTTATTAAATGAACTCATAAATTAGAATGCCCCAATTAAATTAAATTCCTTGATACACTTTCTTTCTAGTAGTAGTAGTAAACGAGTTTAGTGCCAGTGTCCGGTATACATATGAGGGGTAAGGTTTACATATTTATAGTGTTTTTTTTGCGATGTTATAGAGTAGTCTTTCCGCCTAATTAAACCAAATAGAAAAATAAAATCTCGAACTTACTGAGCCTCCCTTTTGATTAAATTAATTTTCAATAAACTAATTTAATTTAACGCAAACGCACCACATCAGCCAATGTCAATGAAGAAAATTATATTAACAACACAATAAGATTAAAAAATAATATATAAAATTGCTCAATTATTCCTCTCCATTACTGATTCCCCTACATTTAGGAATCGCCACTTTCTCCTATTGGCAAACTAAAAGTTCATTATTTCGGCTCAATTCTCAATGGTCTATCGAAGTGCTCTCTCTCCCCTTACCGCTCCTCTCTTCCACGCTCTCAAAAAATGAAGAAGGGTCGAGTGCGCGAAGTACATTGCACGCGTGAAAAATAACTCCCCCGCGTTTCTTGAGACACCCGCGGAACACGCGGAGTAGAATCGGCTATCGCCAGTCTCAATCTTGCCCTCGTTTTGTATTATTATGAAACCCAAGTACGCGTATATGTATACATGTATATATCCATACATACATACACACACACACACACATGATATATATATATATATATATATATATATATATATATATATATATACATATATATATATATATATAGGGTGTTTTGTTACGAATGGATAATCCTGCAACTGTCGATAAGTCAGATCGTGTCCTACTATATGCTGAAATTTCTGCTTTTGGTTTTTCGCATGCTGTTTCTACAAATGACAACTTTTTGACCCCGATTTTTTTAATACCCTTAGCCATTTGTTCCACCTAGAAAAGTCTTCTTTTTAACCTTGAATGTTAAGGACACTTTATAAAAAAGGTCTTATGCAGAATTTTCATACACACCAATTCGAACGTCTGACTTTGATAGCCTGCGGTGTAAAAAAAAGTACTTCCCATGTCGTGCAAATTACTCTAAAAAGTTGCGTAATTATTGTCGATTCATATCATTTGTAGAAATGGCATGCGACGAACCAAAAGCAGATGATTTTTCCAAAAAATAACGAGCCCAAAATCTCGAAAACCGTGGGACTTTTACTAACCTGAAATTCCAGCATACATTAGGACATGATCTGATCTCTCGACAGTTGCAGGATTATCCATTCATAATAGGACACCACGTTACTTATCGCAAACATCCATATATATATATATATATATATAATACACATATGGATGTTTACGATAAGTAAACGCATTACATAAACGTCAGAGAATCAGAGAGGAAGGGAGAGAGAGAGAGAGAGAGAGAGAGAGAGAGAGAAGGGAGGGAGGGAGAGAGAGAGAGAGAGAGAGAGTGAGAGAGAGAGAGAGAAAGCTCCTCCGACGCAGAACTTTATGAAAGAGACAGACGGTTGAGGGCGTGGTTCAAACATCTGCTGGTGATGTACCCCCTTGATGTCGATCAATTACGTGTGCCGTGTTTCTTCTTCGTTCCCGATTGAGAGAAAGAGAGAGAGAGAGAGAGAGAAATGTCTCCAGTTTGGCTCTCATCTCTCGAATCAACCCTCCTCGATAAAAAAGTGTTCGCGTTATCTGTTTTAACCCGATCGACCCGTTGAACTCCGTTTTTGAGATACGACGATACATAGATATTTTCTCACCCTTATTATTATAGCTATTCGACCATCTACTCGCCCATATACATCGGAAGAATTGAATGGAAGAGTAAAAACAGTTGCTATGCAAAATTAATAACGATAGGAATAAAATATTTGATAAAACAACTAACATAAAAGACATTTTCAACCGATTTAATATTTTATTTGGTGTTTTATCCAATTCTTTCGCAATAAAGTGCAGGGATGTCAAGGCAAAGAATATTCTTCGCATAATTTTCTTATTATCCCGCATTAATATTTTATTGTCATTATTATTCAATTTCTTCATTAAATTGTTTCATTAAAACTCCTTCATTCAATTATTTAATTTAAAAAGAATGTCACTATCGTCGAATTTCTTATTAGTATTCTTTTATTATTTTTTTTATATCTATTTTAGTTTATTAAATGGGAAACAATGTGCTTGCGAGAAACTGAACTCGAAGAGGCGTTGAAGGTAGATTTGAAGTCGAGTGTCTTAGGGTAAGTTCAGTGCAAAGCGTGCTTATTTTTTGTTTATAGGACATATAGACTTTACTTATACTTTCGATTCTTTTTATTACTTTTTTGCTTCTTCGTTTATTCCTCTTCTCCCTCCCGTCCGTTATGTTTAGCCCCTCCTAAGGGTTTTTCAACTATTATTATTATTATTATTATTATTATTATTATTATTATTATTATTATTATTATTATTATTATTATTATTATTATTAGTATAAGTATTATTATTATTTTCGTTCACCTTTGTCAGCCCGTCTGCGTCCATGGTGAAACGGGGCATTGCCGACTCTCGGCTTTCGCGGATTACGAGGATCTACTCTTTATTTCCTCCACGACGCCCTATACCCGAGGCCCCTCTTTTCCTCGGCGTAAA